>CM034542.1:52793073-52848989 GCA_020002185.1 Paraescarpia echinospica
CACACACACACACACTCACACACACACAACACACACACTCACACCACACACTCACACCAGACACACTCACACCACACACTCACAACACACACTCACACCACATACACACACACTCACACACACACACACACACACAACACACACACACACACACACACACACACACACACACACACACACACACACACACACACACACACACACACACACACACACACACACACACACATACATACATACACAAACATACACGCATACACGCACACATATATGCTGATTAAAATGATTTTAAAATAAGACGTGCAAAAAAATCGAAATGAAGAGGCTCTTTTATATACCTTATATTCCCTTTCAACGCGGTTCGATAGAAATCCTTACTTACGGGGTCCTAGTATGTAAGCGTAGCCATGTTGTCCATCATGCATATATATATATATATATATATATATATTTATATATATATATACATACCTAGTATCAACGATATCTTGCAACTTTTGTTACGTAATTTGGGTGAAATTATAAGACACACTGTCAACTTATCTCAACCAATTGGAATTATTCTCAAACCTGGAATGTTCAAGTCAATGCGCAATACTATTTCTGTATTGATGTTGTCCATTTTCCATGTCCTCTCGAAAACCACGTTATTGGCAATTTCAGTAGGCTGTAGGCTAAATATCGGTCCAGCAATTAGCTTTGGCAAGTTATGCTATGTAATAACCTAAGTCAATTATGTTAACCATTTTACAACGTTACGCACATTGTTATTAAACCGGCTGCTGATGTTATATTTTTCTACACACATTGCACATTAACCGGATTTACAGTGGGCTAAACGGGTATTTACAATGGGCTAGACGAGTATTTACAATGGGATGGATGAATATTTATAATGGGCTAGACGATTATTTACAATGGGCTAGAGGAGTGTTTACAATGGGCTAGACGAGTATTTACAATGGGCAAAACGAGTATTTGCAATAGGAAAAACGAGTATTTGCAAGTGGCTAAACGAGTCGAGGAGGTGCTTTTATCAGTGCGAAGCCAGGTCGTGCTTTCAGATAATTAAAATGCCCCACTGTCAATACCAAACGTCACTTAAGAGCTGACGTGTCAATGTATAGGGCAATGTTTATACATTTTCTTTTCACTACGTTTAGTGTCAGTCATTTTATAGTTTAATTTTGGGACAGTGCATAATATATAGTATTTTTCCAAAGCTTAGTGTTTACACAATGGTGGATATCAGGCATGCGAAATGTAACTTACGAAGGAAACATAGAGATTCATTCTCCGATTCACGTTATACCACGTGGACTAACATTTTGCACGGTGACCTATGATTTTATTTTGCAATTCCAGTAATACATAATACATAACAATCTTTGTAATACGTCAACATTTCAAGACGGTGTAATGACTATTAGATACCTCTATTCATTTTTTTAAAGAATATAATAAATAAATGTCAAAAACTCAATAAATGTCAAACAACTTGTTTAATTATATTTTAAACACCATAGTTAATTGTTATCTATGCATTGTAGAAAAGTGTATTTTTCATATTGTTGATGGATGTTAGGCATGAAAAAATGGTCTAGGCAAGTAGAATAGTTTTCACAGTGTTTCTTTCTCCGGTCTACTTTATGCGCCATGGATCACCATTTATTACAGTGACCTATGTTTTTTGTACATTTCAGTAGTACATAGACATCTTTATAATATGTGAACATGCTAAGCAGTTTATAACTTAATTCGTCATTTGTTGATCCCTACACATTTTTCGATGAGTAAAAAAACATTGTGGGCGCCGGTCCTAATCCAGAAATAGTAAACTTGTCCGTATTCTTTAATTATTGGACACCTGCATATCATTGTATATGTAAATTGTACGTAAACATTGGCCCTGTTACCGAAGTGAATGAATCCAAACAGTCATGCCATCTGGGGCGATATATGTTTCACGAGAACATCACCAGTGCTGCAAGATGCACGGTGCGTATGAATTCAGTTATTCCCAAATGTCTAGGTCACTGCATTGATGGATGTAACACTATGACAGGTGCAAAGAAGGGAGTTGTCGCAGTCATAAGATGATAAGAGAGAAAAACCCGCTCCCTATGCACTCACTGTCATGGTCATGCACTGAATCTAGCCTGTGCAGACAGCATGGGGCACTTGATCTCATGATAAATACAATGACTGATTGGTTCTATCAACCTGACTACAAGACACATGTGCAATGTGAGGAGCTGCTACTCAAAGCGGCAAAACGAGAGTAGTGTTACTCTGAGTTTGACCAAGTGACCACCTTCTATGGATCTTTAAGTACCTTTATGAAATCGGCCCCGGGTCAGCTAAATAAATTGTGGAAACAGTTTTACTTATTTGATTTTTAGTGTCCGATAACAATGAATGTTTTCAGAGTTCCGAGAAAGCGCAGCTTCAACATCGTACCCGTATTCGAAAGACCATTCCCTTCCGTAGAAAAAGTTGGCGACCAATCTTGCTTGCCGGTCGCGTTGCTGCCCAATGAACTGGTTCTGTCCGCTGAGCGGAGCTGTAAGAAGCACGTCCATTCACTTCAATCTCGTACGTCCAACTCCTTGTTGCTCCTCCTTGCTCCCTGACGTAGAGGGGTGAGGGCCAGGAAAAATATAGCTGAACCACTCGCTGTGTGTTTTCTTTCCACAGTTTTCTGTCCATCGATCCCTCTCGCCATCATTCATCCTCCCCTGATCTTCTCACGTTCTTCCTCACGCTGTCCTCCCATCGCAGCTGTGGCCTTCTCCTTTTCCTGTGTCCTTTATGTTGTTCCGCCACTTCTTCACCACACCTTGTCGCAGGACTGTAAATAAAATTATGGTAGCAAATTTTAGGTGTGAAATTCCCGGGGAAAACCAAGATTCGTACAATTTACGCACCGCGAGGCTGTCCCGGATTTAGGTCAGAGCAGACGGGACATTTACACAGGGTACCCACAATATAATTGTTCATGGGGCCCCCACAAAACGCTTTTTGGGTAATTTCTTTGGGGTCAAAATGTTTCTAGACGTAACTTGAATGCTGCTTCAATGTGATGCAAATTGGTGTTTTGAATGGAGAATTGTAGAAGGTAGGGAAGCGGGTGAACTATTATGATATGATACCCAGTCAACAGCTGCTCAGAGGCTTTTACCGTCGTAAATACGGCGCTGCTGCGAAGAGATGTATGATGTCAGACTCAAATAAGCTTTGCTTGCTGACTATATATGGTATTCAAGGCAATGGACTTATGGTAAGAATTTATTAGAGAAACCCACTGACTCTTATGTATTTGACATTAGGCCATCATTTTTTCTCCGTTATACCAGTATGTTGTAAATGTTGTTAGTGGAAATTACTTTCTTGAAATTTCCAAATGTACAATAATAATTGAGCTCAAGAACGGTTACACGGACGTAGAATGGGTGTGATAATATTTGTCCATGATTTCAGGACGATGGCTACCAACTGATATAATTGACTAAACAACACAATAATCTACCAACCTCATGATCCATATATACGTGGAGTAAGCAATGCAGGCATAATGTTCTTTATATCAAAACAAAACCAACACAATGAAAACTTACACAAGTTCACAATAACTACATTAACCCGTGATAACATTATTTTAATAACAAGGTGTTGCAACGCTGATGTAAGAATGAACGCCCATGTGAACAACGACCTAGACTTGGTAGATGACGTCAATATACACGACTAAACAAAGGACGAGAGGCTGAAGAACGATTCCTTGCTGTGTCGACAGTTTCACTGGAGCAGCTATAGGTCAAGCGTTAGTTAACGGGTGTATTCCATACAATGATAATGCGACGAGTACATCCGATTGCGCGGAACAGCCCGGGATGGTAAAACAGGTTGACAAACGACCACGACACGCGTGGCTGAACACTGAAGAAACGGCCAACGGACGTGGCTGTGTCTCGGAAATGGTTTATATGCAGTGGCGTATACGGCTTCGTTGTTGACGTTTTAACACAAGTTCTTCACACTGAAAGATGCGTGTACAGTTTTGTTCGGGATTATATCAGCACATAAATGCAGCAGGCGCCTCGGATGGAGGGGAATCTGTTTACAGATGTATGCGGATGGTTTTGGTGGGAAATAATGCTTACTCACACTGCAGGGAACAGCACTTGTTTCGTGCATGTGAATGAATGATTGACCAGGACAGTTCGTAACGTACTCACATTCTCTTGCGATCCTATGTGTTTGACAGCTTTTTTCCTTTTGCTTGTTTATCTTGTCGTTGTTTCTATGATTATGTTAATGACGGTGGAGGTTGCGACTATTTTAACTACGATAACAATGGTGTTAATGACGATGATGATAATAATAATACCTTCAACAAGAACATGAAACCATCGTATAGCTGTCCCATAGCACACGCTCTAATAAATAAATAAATAAATAAATAATAAAAACAATAAGAAAAAGGCATGTATTTGTTGTCTGTTGGTAACAATACAATATAGTGTTCACCAAGAAGGACAATTAATTATTACAACAGTTTATTTTTTTGCGCAATTATGACCGTCGCCTAAGTGGCATTTACACCTTCGTCAGATCGTCAGGTTGATCGGGTAACAAGCTGTGCCACACACGAATGACAGAAGAAAGACGGACGGTGTGTATCAAATCTGTTAAAAGGGATATCATTATACCTGCATTGGCAAAACTGGTCGAATATTTGGTATAAGAAGGAGGCTGAGACCATCACAACCAGAGAAACACCAGACGGTTTGTTCGTGAACAAAGGAGACAATTAACAATAGTACAACATAAGTGGACAAACTTAGACAACAGAGAACGCGATCTCGGCCTACCCTTCCTGATCGCACCTTCTCCGCGATTAACAAGATTTTATTTTAATAAATCCATTAGATTGTTTACTAATGGAACCGTGCGCGTGGTGCAGTCAGGATCGGGAGTTGAGATTGGGGCGTTTGCAAGCACTCTCTAATATCAACAGTAACAACCTAATTGTTGATTGGGTAGGCGCCAAACAGACTGACAGGGAAAGCAACTCCATTGCACACTATGGACAAATGAATTGCAACAAATAAACAACACTGATAATGAATTGAGACAAACTACTTACGGGACAGTCTATTTTTGATTTATTCGATATCAAATTATTTGACCTATACTATGCTTGTTTTCTCTGGGAATTTTCGCGCGGGATTTCCATTAACCTTTTATATGAACTCTGGCAAGACGAGATGCCTACAGAGTCATTGATAAATTTAATTAAGTGATTTACAGTTGCTTACTTTGTCCGACAACGTTTATTTGACAACTGCCGACCTCGAAAGATTTTATCATCTCACTGGAATTCCCACTACACTCCGTCGGAAAGCGAGAAAGCTAGCTAACTAGGTAGATAAATAGATAGATGGATCGATTTATATAGATATATATATATATAGAGAGAGAGAGACGCATACACGCGCGCACGCTCACACACACACACACACACACACACACACACACACACACACACACACACACACACACACACACACACACGCGCGCGCACACACACACACACACACACACGATAAAGCGAGAAAGCTAGCTAGCTAGGTTGATAGATAGATAGATAGATAGATAGAAAGATAGATGGATATATTTATATAGAGTGAGATATATATATTTATATACAGAGAGACGCACACACGCGCGCGCACGCTCACACACACACATACACACGCGCGCGCACACACTGGGACAGTTTGACATTGTGTTTCCTCCCAGGTACCGATATCCATTTGCCTCTCTCTGTGTAATCAATCGCCTTCTTGGACAATTGGTCTCCAATCTTCCAATTAGCGATGCGTTGCAAAAATAAAGGTGGTTAAAAAGAGGTAGGCATACGTTTTCCCAAGTGTTCCCGATACGCAATTCCATCTGTCGGAGAAATAATATGGAAACAGTGGGCTAACTGAGTGAATTGAGTGACAAACAACTGTCCAGAGGGCGCCACTGTGACTTTACTGGCGACAGCAGACATTTTAAAAGTAGTCGGCGGTAACGCATTTAAGATCAGAATAGGGTTATGTTAAACACAGCTGCACCTGGTGTGTTGCCCCACTGGTGTGTGTAAGCTAATATTTTATTAATGTATCTATGTATATAACCACATGCACACACGGACGGACGCTCTCTTTCTCCCTCCCTCTCTCTCTCTCTCTCTCTCTCTCTCTCTCTCTCTCTCTCTCTCTCTCTCTCTCTCTCTCTCTCTCTCTCTCCCCCACTTTCTCTCTGTTTCTTTCTTTGTCTCTCTCACTCTCTCTCTTTTATACACGCACACACACACTCGCCACACATATACATTATATTACACACACACACACACACACACACACACACACACACACACACACACACACACACACACACACACACACACACACACACACACACACACACACACACACACACACACACACACACACACACACACACACATACACACACACACACACACACACACACACACACACACACACAAACACACACGCACACGCACACACACACACACATATATACTCGATTATTCTCAATGCAGCGACGTGAACGACGCATATTCATCAAAGGGAGACCAACGGTCGTTGATCCACCAGGTGACTCTAATAAAACCAAGGAATTATCTGTGAATTTACAAGTCAATATCACCGTTCGTTTCATCGTCAACACCTACATAATGTGGTATCATATCAAAACGAAGTTACACAAAGTTTGTGTTATATTAATTAGTACGCACAACATGTCGTTACCACTTCAGAAACAATTACGATAAGGAATATAATATAAATAAAACACCTGTCGATTACTTGTTGTTTACGACTTTGCCGCGCATAGATAAACTCTCGCTACATTGAGCGGTTTATGGCTTTCTGTGAATTATCTGGTTTTGCCGCGTAACTAGGTGCAGACATGTGGAAGATTGTACAGGTGACAAGATCGGTCAAACGCAACAATACCTTTGTTATAACATGTGCATTGCTCGTACACTTGAGCGGCCCATCCCCAACGGACATGCCCCAAAACAGGACAGCTTTCCGTAGCTGCAATGCAAAATTTTCATTATCTTCAAATTCGAATAAAACTATGTATGAAGACTATATTGGCGTCACACAAGCAGGTATTAGGATAAATAATCTTTCTTCCCATTAGCATCATATATATATCTATATATATATGAAAAGCTATTCATATATATGTATATTATATATATATATGTATATATATATATATATATATAGCTTTCATATACTATAATTCGATGGTGTTATTGTTATATTCGCGATTTACGATGTATTCGTCGGTACTTGCTTCTCCCTGTAGCGAAAATTATTGAAGTTTCTAGTAGAATGGACTATTGTAATTATATTTTGTACAATATTGCCCTTAAGGATATTAAAAAATTACAACGTGTACATAATTACTTAACAAAGGGTTTCACTTACATTAAGGGGGGAAGGCTGCGGAATACGTGTCTTTCGCAATTTGCTTACTACAAACCCCAAACTTTCTGAAAATGTTGGTATGGATGCATTTCCAATAACTCGTGAGAACAGTTTTTTGGTCAAGTGGGTGCAGTAGAAATGGCGGCCATCTTGATTTTAGTGTGTTTTTTGTGCCCATTCGCCAGCATAAATTTCATATCAATAATGTTCCATATCATAATATATTCGAGTTAATTTCCATGTCAGATCTAATGGAAGATCAACATCGCGCCGGAGTTCCTGGTACTGCTGCTAAATGGATATTACAAGGGTACAACAATTAATGGTCAATTTAGGTTACTACTTCTTCTAGTCACCCGAAGAGGGGGTCCCGTGAAAGGTATCCATGAAAAGTGTCCTTACCTTTCCTCAGCTTACCTTACAAAGCTTTCCTCAGCTTACCTTCGCACATATGGTTAAAAAGGCAATGCGAAGCAGAGTGTTCATCGTTCAAGTTCGTATCATAGTACATTTAGGAATCCACATTGGCAAGAATTTCTATTTATGGCATTAGAAAATGACACAAAGGCATAGACTGATTGGGAACAGCACTGGTGGACAAATAGTTGGCCTGTATGGGTAATTGGCAAGACAGGGAGGAGAGGTGGGTTATGCCTCCACATTGCATGTGCCAACTGTGCTGAACCAGTGCTGATTTGTTAGTCTCTCTCGTGCACTACTCGAGTGTCTGGTGGTGTGGCGCTTCAGTCAACGTGGGTGAACAGATCGTTTAATTCGTTGCCAATGCAATTAAAAAAGCGACATGTCGCAACAATCACGTGCATAACTGTGACACGCACCCGTTTAACACACGCTTTGTGTATACAGCTACCTGGCGAATCATATCAGGAATCTACAATCACACAAAAACTGTGCACCATATTGTCGTACAGCAGCAGATGTTCAATATCTTCTTGAATGTCCTGACGTAAAAAGGCGTTCACGTTGGTGCGCTTTGATGCTATCTCGGCTTGTAGAGGACGGACCAGAGTATAAAAGACCGAGGGATGGGCACCAACCTGCAAGTGGAACAGAAGACAACCACACGTTGATCCAACGAACTCTGCCAAGGTAATCAACACGTAAGTACACTGTTGTGTGGTCTTTCTAGCTTTGCGTTTATGATAACTTAAAACTGTGGCAACGTTGTTATTAGCTTATAACAAGAACCGCATGCATTTGGAAATGGTCCCCAACACCTAGGAGTACAGAGAAAGGGTTCATGGCTGCCTTTAGTGACACGTTATCTTGTTGGATGTAGCACTCGGGGACATATATACACCGGACACGGCAAGCTGACACAGTGTTCTGGCTATGTGTTGCAGAGCAAACTTTAACCGTTTGGGAACACAGTGTTTGGAAGCTGTATTAAACCAAGGGGACAATATATCGCTAAACAAAACAGTTTATGTCACCCTATCGGTACACGTCTTCAAATATTCTCTGTCTTTTGCAGCAACCAACATCCACAATGAATTCAATCTACATTTTTCTGGCAGCATTCTGCTTTTCACGTACGTATTAACGATAGCTTTAATGAGACACATACGTCCGTCGCACACGCGCACGCACAAACAACGCACACGCACGCGCGCACACACACACACACATACAGACACACACAGACACACACATACACACATAGACACACACAGACACACACAGACACACACACACACACACACACAGACACACAGACATAAAAAGACACATACAGACACACAGACACAGACAGACAGACAGACAGACAGACAGACAGACAGACAGACATACAGGCAGACATAGACACACATAGACACACACACATACACACAAACAGGGAGAGAGAGAGTGAAATATATATATATATATATGTATATATATATATATATATTTATATATAGATAGAGAGAGAGAGAGAGAGAGAGAGAGAGAGAGAGAGAGAGAGAGAGAGAGAGAGAGAGAGAGAGAGAGAGAGACAGAGAGAGAAAGAGAGAGAGACAGAGAGAGAAAGAGAGAGAGACACTCACACAGACACAGACACACGGAGACAAACAGATACACAGACACACAGAAACACACAAATTAACGTGAATCAAAGATGTTTCTTGTGTTTCAGTTGCGGTGACCTACGCCGAGGAGGAAGAGAGTAAGTATGATATTTCCTATGTAGAAGGGATTTGTCGAGGAACAATATGCTCTATAGTTGTACTAAATGTCGTCAAAATGTTATTTCCTTAAAATGTAATTTCATCTTTTAATTAAATATGATATTTGGTCATTGTTATTAGCTCATAAATAATCCAAATTAAATATTTCTTGACTGTGTGACATAAACACATTATTATAATTTTTATCATGTGATAAAAAATGTACCGAACTAGTCGCCTTTCAAAGAGACAATAGACTCAGTCAATTAATTGACTGAGTCTATTGTCTCTTTGAACGGACGTTCACTGTCACCTTGTAGCTTGGCTGCCGTGGACCGACTGCTCGAAGACATGCGGCGGAGGCACGCAGTCGGTGACCAAGCTGTGCGGAGGGTTTCGTTGTTTCATGAAGGAGGCGTCGTGCAACACGTTCGCCTGCGACGGTCAGTCACATCGAATGTCGCCGTTGAAAGACTATCTCGCATATAAGGGGGAAGGGAGGGACCGAGGTAGAGAATTAGAAGGCAAGAAATAGGGGAGGGAGGTATGGAGAACGGAGGGAGGTAGAGAACTAGAAGGCAAGAAATAGGGGAGGAAGGTATGGAGAACGGAGGGAGAGTGGAAGAAGGAAGGAAGGACGCAGGGAGATAGAATGTGCTTGCGTGCTTATGTGTGTATGTATGTATGTATGCTTGTATGTATGTATGTATGTACGTATGTATAATTATATATATATATATATTATGGAACCTCGCTTTACGATCACTTCGATAATAAAACCACATCACAATTAAGGTCAACCTAGGATAGTCCCAAATTATTTCTATAACAGCAAATAATTCGAAAACTATTTTTGCTAATATGGTCACCTCGCCATTCAGGTCACCTCGCCATTCAGGTCACCATTGCCCCGTCCCGAGGGCGACCTTATTAGGGAGATTCCACTGTGTGTGTGTTTCTGTGTGTGTGTGTATATATATATATATATAAACTCATACATACCTATATGCATACGTACGTACGTACGTATGTACATATGTATGTACATACATACATACGTACGTACATACGTACATACGTACATACATACATACGTACATACGTACATACGTATATACGTACATACACACATACACACATACACACATACATACGTACATACGTACATACGTACATAGATGCATTCATACATACATACATACATACATACATATATACACACATACATACATACATACATACATACATACATACATACATACGTACATACGTATATACGTACATACGTACATACGTACATACGTACACACGTACATACATACATACATAATAATTATGAATGGTGAGTGCATGATGATTACTTAATGATTAGATGGATGAGTGAGCGAATGGAACGCTCATGCACACACCGCCTACCAAGTTGACGAAGCTTCACCGTTGCATGTGGTTGACGCATTACAGAACCTCTACTGACAGCACAATGGACGGACTGTAGCAAGCCGTGTGGTGGAGGTGTCAGACACGTTCTCAATGGCGCCGGGGAGACTCTGCAGACAATGGCATGCAACTCTCAACCATGCAGTCCAGGTTAGTCTGCGCTTAAATCATACGACATTGTAATGGGCCAAAATAATGCGATGTATATTTTGTAAGCCACAAAAAAATACCGGAAAAGAATACCGGAAAAAGATTCTATGTTTCTCTTCCGACCCAAAAAATCATGTGCTCTCAAGTTACTAACTAACAGTTATCTATTGTTTATTGTTATTGCATTAGATCTGACATAGGAACACTAATACTAATTAGCAATCGAATTGGATGGAAATAATGTGTCAGATTTGGCTTCACTAAATTTGTCATATCGTTTTGCAAACAATTCGTTTTCGTGGAATATCTTAACGATGTGAATTATTCAGTAAAACCTTATGTTCATTATCCTATGTAAGATGGCTGTCATATATATTATCAGCAACGAGAAATGCGTGGATTCAACATCAATTATATATTATTATTGGAAACGTGAATCCAAAATTTAAAAAGAAGAACGTCTGTTTCATCCATCTTTCTCCAGTCGTCGGTCAGTGCAACGCCAACGTCGTCTTCCTCGTCGACAAGACTGGATCCGTCGGCATCAAGAACTTCGCTGTCACCAAACAGTTCGTCATCGACGTCATCAAGGGCCTTCCTGTTGCCAATGGCAACGTCAAAATTGGCGCGATCTCCTACTCGACCAAAGCCGCAGTTGGCCTCGTTCTGGGCAGTACCCAGGACGTTGCTTCCATCGAGAGCTCCGTGTTTGCCATGAAATTCGACGGCTCTGCGGCTAACACCGTGATTGGAGTGCAGAAGATGCGAAATGCGTTTGCAGGCGTGTCCGGCAAATCTGTCGCTGTCATCATCTCTGACGGGCCTTCCGTCTCTGAGGGCAACGGTGACCCGAGAGCTATTGCCGAGGCTGATGGAGCTAAGAACGAAGGCGTGAAGATCCTTGGAATCGGTAAGTTCTCTTATGTTTATGATGGCGACAATCACATAAAATAGTCTGTCGAATGTGTGGCTGGTTTTATGGACATGTCCATCCTTCGAAGAAAGAGATAAAATATAATAGGTGTAACTTGGACAAACTTACACACATAAATAAGACATTTTCACCTCAACAAATCACACTTAAACAGGTTTTTTGTATGTCGATTTTCTATGTTTTATGCACGGTTTATTGGTGTTAATGAAATATGATATTGTCATTGCGCATTAACTGATGTATACAGGTCAGTTTTTTTAGAGACATGTTGACGTGTGTTGATTGCACTGGCGCAGTGCTAGAGCGTTGGGCTCTCAATAAAGAGAACCCGATTTCGATTCCTTTGCTGCCTTGTAGAAACTTGGACAAGTTTTTTTCACTCATCATTGTTCCAGTTCACTTAGTTGTATGAATGAGTACCTAGCTATAGACAGAGGTGAATATTTATCTATATATATATATCTCTTCGCACACAAATTGCAGTATGGCTGAATGCTTCCCAAATAAGTCATGATGGTTTTCGATTGAAAAGGGATGCCAGAGATTGAAGTGTAAAGCACATTGAGCTGCCCTAACGACTGGATACTGTGCTATATAACTATCAGAACTTATATTTACCTTTTTGTTTCAGCTGTTCGTGGTCAGAATTCGGAATTGTCTGCCATCGTAAGTGACAGCACCCAGGACCTTCTTAGCGTGGACGATTATAGCAATCTCAACACGCTTGTTACGGACATCCTTGCCAAGATCTGCGGTACGTGACATAGCTTAATATACTTAATATGTCTTTGATATGATCACATATTATAATATAGACACTGATCTTTACTTTAATATCCAGTATTAGTATTTAATTGATTTATAACTAATATTTAGTTTGGAGGTAGAATACTTATTATTTTTGACAAACATCCAACATTATGTCCACCTATATTGTGTATGTTTAAATTCCAAAGGAGATTCCCTGGGGGGAAATAAATGGGTTCTCTTCGTTGTAGTGAATAATATTAATATTGTTTCGAAGACGTAGAGTCGACATATGCGATGTGATTTCATCTTAATATTTATATAATTTCTCCGTTGCAGCTTAAAGATCCCATCTACTCTGGATAAGATGCCGGCGATGATCATAACGAAAAGCATCTACACCATCAAACGCACGAGGAATGATTCGAACTGATCTTTACATGTATGAAGAGGGGTCTACAGCAGAATGACAAAATAAACATAATTTCACCCAAAACTGTTGTTGTTGTTATTTGTGTATGTAGACATGCTACAAGTTATGTCACATGTCACAACATAGAACACAGCACGTCCCAAGGTCAACATTCAGTCCTACACACGATGTCAACGAGAAGTGCAATGTTAGCGACTACGCCTTTAAGTTGTGGACAGGTATTATTTATAATATTATATATATTTAGTTCTTATATAGCTCAAATCTGTTTTGACAAACAACTCAGTGCGCTAGTACATATCATTCATACACACATATATACATAATAATACTTAACTATATGTACAAGTGCATCCAGAAAGGATGGACCACCTAGGCTAGTGGCAACGCATGTCGGAACATGTATGTCTTCAATTCAGATTTAAACTCAGAGAGAGTAGGTACACAACGCAGATTGACAGACAGTTAATTCCAAACAGTGGGTGCGACGAAGCTGAAAGAGCGATCACCAACATGTTTAAGTTTACGTTTAGGGACTTTCAACAGCTTCTCGTTGGAGGTCCGGAGGGTGCGTAAGGTTTTATATGTGCTGAGCATGGCCGAAATGGTAAGGTTGGAATGACTCGTCAAAATTACGGTACGCACGAGTTGCCATCATGTGCTGGCATCGAAATTTCACCGGCAGCCAATGGAGTTCCTGCACCATTGGCGTCACACGGTCTCGCATTCGTTTCTTCAGAACGATCCGTGCTGCACTGCTCTGAACCCTCTATAACAGACGCAGAGCGGATCTCGCGGGCTAATCGACTGTTCGGCAGGCAGACCAATGAAACCGAATTGCAACAATCAAGACAGGAGGCCATCAAAGTAGTGATAAGTCTAATAGAGGCGCTTTTAGAAAGATGCGGCAGGATTCCATATTTTAACTGTATGTTATTGTTATGTAACTAAATCCAACCATTATATACGAAAGCCTTTTGGAGAATATTTAACCAAGCAAATTATGGAAATCGGAGGGATAGGCACGGTGAAGTGATGACGTTCTGGGGAGCGATAACACTGGTGTGTATATTATTATTATATATATATATATATATATATCAGTGTATATATATATAATATTATACATATATATATATATATAATGAATATATATGTATAATATATATATATTATATATATATATATATATACAGATATATTCACACGCCAATGCCTAACCATATCCAACTGACCTACTACAAGATCAAATGGTTTGATTTGGTCGTTCCAACTTTTCCGAGATCTTCCTCTTTTTCCATGTCATTTAAAGTCTTGCTTGAAAGTTATGTTAACGATGTTTTCGTTTGGTATACGCAGATTTACCCAATGATGGAAATGACAGACTGTTTTTTAATGGTTACAATTGTATACAAAGACCAGCAATATGTTAATATTTGGCTGGCACACTCACAGATAAAAAACATCACATCGCAACAGACAACGCCCTTGACCAGAGTAAATCTTTTGTTAAGGGTCCGATTGATAGGAGAATTGTTTGAGGCATCAGTGAAGATGAGCATACTACCAGAATACTGTTGGCGTAATGAAACGAGATATGTTCAGAAGGCATTTCTCATGGATGTAAAAACGCTGACTCGTGATATAGATGAGATGGGCAATCCATTCACTGACACTACTAGTGATGTTCTCGTGCGGGATCCTCTCGTGCTGGGCAGAAGAAACAGTGTATAGCTGCTGCTGACATCGACTTCAATATTAAAACGAATGGACAGGAACAACGCAACGCTGTTTTGAATTAGCTGCTTACTAGCCAAACTAATCCTTCCGAATAAGGCTGCCTTTGTGTATTGCTTGGAAGATCATTCTGCTCCAAACACAAGATAGAACATGTGCAGAGACGCGCTACTAAGCAACTTCCTTGAATGAAGGATAATCCTTACCAGAAAAGACTTGAGAGATGGATACTTCCTGCATTAAATTGTTGAAGTACACGTGGAGGTATGATGGAGGTCTATAAACTGCTAAATGGGAAGTATGATATTAATGTATCTTCTAACATTCCGATGTTTTATAAAGACTGTGAATGGAATAATTGTGGAATAATTAGCATCATATATATATATATATATATACATATATATATATATATATATATATATATATATGTCGGTATTTGCCTCTCCCTATAGCGAACATTATTGTAACTGCGCTAGTTTCTAGTAGAATGGACAATTGTAATTCCATGTTGTACAATAATGCCCTTAAAGCGATTGTTTGATAATTTTAATATCTTTGTAATGTACGCAATTATTAAATAATCCAATTAATTTGATTACTTCATGTAATTCTATGCCTTTGTTTCATTAGAATTATGTTTTATTAATCACCAATGACCCTGACAATATATCGAAAAAAATAACTGCGCGTACGCATAGTTTCCACATTGGCCCAAACTTCACGATCCGTATAAGGCATGCTCGTGAACATTCGGGACTGTCCGTCAGACTTCGATTAGCTACGCCGTGTTAATAGATGCAAGAAAAACGTCATCAATGTGTGTGTATTTACATTAGCCACCGCCATGCGAACGAGTCCTGACGAATAAAATTATCAAAAGGAAACGTGGACCAGCTGCTGTTTTTGTCACAGATTTAGCAAAGAAAAGAAGGAAAATATATGGAATAAACGGAGAATGAACATAGCGACAGTTCATGACAGACGGATTGATTTAAAAGAAAAAACTCCAGCTCTCCACGCACGAAGCCGCTGATGACATATTGAGCGATTGGCATTGTTTTTGTTGGAATATAAACACATACGGAATCTCAACTATCATGTTCTTTTTTCATTAGGTACATCTGGCTATACATTTTAAAGTTGTGTTTTAATGAAACATTTAGATAACCGAAACTTACTGAAACCCAGAAACATTCAATAATGAAACCATTTCGTTTGCACCATAAATCCAACTGGTATTTCCATAAGTAGTATAAATACAACATTACACATCCCATGAAGTAGTGTACAATATTAAAATAGCATATGTGGCTATGCACTTTCCTATCTACATAAGGTTTAATTTTAGTTAAAAAAATGTAGATCTATCAAGAGCATAATACCGTTATTGTCGACAAAATATTAAAATTATATTGTATCAGTGTAGCATGTTTTATTTTGTAATGGGAGTGGAATAATTATTTGTTCTTCCCATCATTTAGAATAAAAGATATTGAACTTGTTTCTGTGAAACTCCCGTTTCGATGACAAATAAAATGACCATTGTATGATGTAAATAAAGTTATAAAATTACAAAACTTTAAAAGTAACGTATAATTTAAAACACTGTTTTCAGTCATCATTGGTGTATTTAACTCAAGAAGATCCATAAAGCATTTTGAATGTTGTGGAACATTTATATTTTATGAAGTTTCAAAGTTATTGTAAAAGCAACTTTGTCGACACCTTTTTATACACTACTCCCTGTATAGTTAATTAAACACAAACTTGTTTCAACAAATTTTGAAGAATATGCTGTAGAACACGGTAAGCATAAGAAAGCATCAATTTTATTTTGTATTTTTATTTTGGAACATAATGACGGGATATTGTGCATCCAAATGCACAAATCGATCGATTGCACAAATCCATTTGAAACATGTAGCGATGTACAGTAAAAAAATTATTGTCCATAGAATGGTTTACATGGTATGGAAATGTTCCTAAACTAATTTGGCAGAACGAAGTCAGACATCTATCACATTGTCCAATCAATAGCATTGCTATGCATTTGATACACAAGGCTGTCAGATGCACACATCCATTTGATACACGAAGTGATGTACAACTTCCCAGTAGATGTCGCACAGAACAGAATGGGGCAGAACAAACTCAGGCATCATCTTATGTCAGGTGACCCATTCTCCAATTAATGACAATGTTGAGTAGAACTCTTCAATTTCCTCTTTCCATCAAGATTTAACAAGATTTAACGATATTGCCACCCAGAGAATTAACTCTAGGTGGCAGGTGGACAAGGAAGCCCTTTGGCTTAACGAGAGTCGGACCCTTTTATCTATGTGTATCCCGCCCGTCTGAGGTATGTGTCGATTTTATTTTTAAACATATTCACGCTACTAGCACCCACACAATCAGCAGATAATCTGTTCCATTCATTTACAGTCCTTTGTGAAAATGAAAACTTTCTTATATCTAATCTACTCTGCTCCTTTGCTAATGTAACTTCATGTCCTCTAGTTCTTCTATCTTTCTTATTTGAAAAAAAAAAAATTTCTATCAATATTTTCATAACCATTCAATATATTAAACACTTCTATCTGATCTCCTCTCAATCTCCTGGTCTCTAGTGTTGTTAAACCGCATTTTTAGGCGTATTTCGTAACTAAGATCCCTCAGTTTTGGTATCATTTTAGTTGCTTCTCCTCTGCACTCTTTCTAGCATATCTATGTCCTTCCTGCGATATGGCCTCCACGCTTGAATACAATATTCTAAATGAGGCCTAACTATTGTTTTGTACAGCGGTATTATTAGCTCTTTTTCCTTATACGTTATGTTTCACCTAATTAATCCAAGGATTTGATTTCCCTTTGAAGCTGCAATTCCGCACTGCTCTGAAACCTTCATATCAGCACTAATGGTTAACCCTAAGTCCTTTTCTTTTACAGTAGTACTTAGTACAGTACCCCCCATTGTAAATTCTACCTCTTCGTTCCCATGTCCTGTGTGGAGGCATTTACATTTCCCAAAATTGAACAGCATTTGCCACTTTTCAGACCATTTGATCAACCTGTCAAGATCATCTTGTAAATGCTGTCTATCTCCATCACTATTAATCCTTCTAAACACTTTTATCATCCGCAAATTTCAACACCTTGCTTGTTATTTCATCCATCAAATCGTTGATATATTAAAAGAATAATATAGGTCTAATACTGATCCTGTAATTTGCCACTCAATACCGATTTCCAGTTTGAAGCCTCCCCATCAACTACACTACACGTTGTCTTCTGTCAATCAGCCATTGTTCTATCCAGTTTATTATACCATTTCCTATGCCATGGGCCCTTAGTTTCAGCAGTAATCTTTGATGTGGTACTTTGTCGAAAGCTTTTTGAAAATCTAAGTAGACGATATCTACTGGTGATCCCTCATCTACCCACTTAGTGATGTCTTCCAAAAAACATAACATATTTGTTACGCATGACCTCGCTTTAAAAAAAACATGTTGAGATGGGTTCATCAAGTTTTGTTTAACAAGAAAATCCACCATGTGATCTTTAATTAGTCTTTCTAATAATTTGCAAATCACTGATGTTAAACTCACTGGTCTATAGTTCTCTGACTTGTTTCTCGAACCTTTTTTAAATAACGGTATAATGTTTGCTTCTTTCCATTCTAAAGGAACCACTCCCTCTTCTAATGACAAGTTGAAAACTGCTGCAAGCGGTACGCTAATTTGTTCTACAATTTCCAATAGTAGTTTGGGTGGAATCCCATCCACTCCAGGTGATTTATTATCCTTCATAGCCCTTATTTTCTTAGCTACCATTTCCGGGGTTACAATTAATTGTCCCAAATAGTCTGAATCTGCCCCCTTGAACTTAGCCTCTGGTACTGGCAGTGAACTAATATCTTCCCTGGTAAACACTGAACTAAAGTACTCATTCAGGTCTTCTGCCATTAAGAATCACTCTGATATTATATTTCCAGCACTTCATCTCTTAGAGGACTGACCTTCCTTGAACTTTCCGTTCATATGCATAAAAACTCTTTGCCGTCAAGCAAGGTTTTATATTACTAGCCAATTTCATTGTCTCAGGTTTCTCTTTGAATTTCTAATTTCAGCTGTATCTTGGTTAAGTGCTTCTTTATAACTGTTGTAGTCTTCATCATTTCCAGTACATCTATATGACTTCCACATCATTTGTTTATACTTAATTTTTCTAATGGCTTCTTTCGATAAGTGTTTCTTTTTGGACCGTTTCCCTTGTTTTTTAAAGGGTACAAATTTGTCGACTATGCACTTAATTTCACTCTTTAATATATTCCAGCATTCTGCTGCTGTCTTATTTTGCAGTGTGTTATTCCAGTCTATCTTTGCTAAATATTTCCTCATGTCCTTATACCTTCCTTTGTGGAAATTTCTCCTAAACTGCTTTTTACTATTCCTTTCTGATTTTACTTTGATGGTAAAATGTATCTGGTTGTGATCGCTACTCCCCAGTGGCTCACGTATATTGACATTGTCAACTAATTCATTCTGTGAGGACAAAACCATGTCTAACACATTCTCACCCCTGGTTGGTTCTAGCACATGTTGAGAAAGGAAAGTATCTTGAACTAACACTAAAAACTTGTGGTCCTCACTCCCCATACTCTGAAGAGATTTCCATTGTATATGCCGTGGTTAAAATCCCCCATAATAATACAGTCCCGTTTGCTTACTTCCCTTATAGCGTTTTGTATTTTTTCATTCTCTTCTATGCTTATGTTTGGACTTCGATAAACTAACCCAACTGTTATCGTTGAGTTTCCTGTAACTATGTTACACCAAACTGCTTCTTCGCAATCTGCTTCTCTTTCTAATTTTATTTCATAAGCCTGGATAGATTCTTTAATATATAAAATAACTCCACCTCCCTTTCTTCCTATTCTATCCTTTCTAAACATTACATATTCTGTCAGTCCCAATTCGGCATCTGATATATCGGTGGTGGTCCAGGATTCGGTTATACCTATTATATGAGGGTCAATATCTTCTACCATAATGTTTAGTTCATTTCTTTTGTTTACTATACTCCTTGCATTTAAACAAACACATTTATATCTAGCTTCAGAAGAGTTTTCCAGACTGTTATTTGCTGATTTAATTGTGCTGTCTTTATCTATGCCTTCATTTTCAGGCTTTTCTGTGAGTCCCCCCTGCGAATCTAGTTTAAATAGATGCAACCTGTCCCACTGATCGGGGGCAGCAGGTTCTCTGAGAAAACTGCTGCCCCTTTCCACTAAGATGGAGGCCATCTCTCATGTACATATCTTCCCTCCCAACAAAGTATCCCCATAAATCTGTGAATCCCACCCCTCTTCTTCACACATCTGCTGAACTAGTGCGTTGATCGCCATCCTCTTGCAGTTTCTACACGTTGCCCCCCTTCCTCCCATTACTGGCAAAATTCCTGACAGAATAACCTGTTCAACTCTTGTCTTCTTTAGCTTCCTCACTAACTGTCTATACTTCTGTACTATCGCAGTTGTTCCCTCCCTGTCTGCATTATTTGTTCCTACATGTACCAGTATAGACCCCCCCTTGCCATGTCCCAATACCTTCTCTACCCTGTCAGTGACATGTTCAATTCTAGCCCCCGGTAGACAAACAACGACGTCTTTCCCCTTGCTCAGTGTCTTGTCCGTCTTTCTCATAATGGAGTCGCCCATAAACACCCTCTTTTTCCTCATTGCCCCCTCAATCACTACCTTAGAATAGCTCCTTCTTCGGTTATCTTCTGTCTGGTTGTTGTCTTTCCCCCTGTCGTCTTCTCTCCTGTCCCATTCTCTTCAGATCCATTCTTTCCTGTCGTTTTTTCTCTTGTCACCTTTCCTCCTGTCAGCGTCCCTTTTATCGACTTCTCTTCTATCACATTTGCTCTCACTTCCTTTCGTCCCTTCATCTTTCGTCCCATCTCATTTTATTTTTTCCTCTCCCGTCCCATCTTCCCTCCCTCCTTCTCTACGGTCACTTTCTTCCCTGTCACCTTCACGCTTGTCACGTTTTCTGTTGTCGATTTTCCAATTTCTTCCCCTCCAATCACCTGCCCTCCTCTCAATCTCCTTTCATCAGTTTTCTTGCCACTGCTATTCTCCTTCAATCTTGCAGTATTCTCACCTCTCTCCCTGTCGTCTCTCTCCATTCGACCTGCCTCCTTGCTAATTCCCATCTCCATTCCCTTCACAATATCTGTCAACCTAACTATCTCCTTCTGCAGACACTCCACCTTCCAACACCCGATGCACTGAAAGGTCGGCTATATCCAATGTTCCTGCAAATAAACAAAGTTGAATTTAGGAAACTGAGCCTAAATAACTAATTCAACACTGTGCAGATCAACCCAGTTTAGATATTAGATTATGGGATTTATCACCATATGTACACCTGGCTAAATGGAAAAGAAATACAAGAGAATTTTGTTATGCTGATTCAGTCAGACTAAAATCCCAATGTATTACTTTGGCCAACTTTTAATTTGCTTCTACATAATTTAATTATCTATATGCATTGATCATATACAATGCACTCTAGATAACTCGAACTCACATAAGTGGACTTTCGCTAGATTAAGTCAATCTTTTCCTCCGTCCTGGGCAAAGGGGACCTTCTGATAACTTTCTAGTTATCAGAAATTCCACTTATCAGTATTGGCATGGGTCCATGGAGGTTCGACCTTATCCAGAGTCCACTGTATGTTTTCCTTTATTCTGGCGCTAATAAATAATTCTACACAATTATTAATATGGGTCATTCTCGTAACAATAAAGTAACATGTCAAAGATAAATGTTTAATTGGTATGTTGTTAGCGAGTACTATTAATATCACATGTGCTGTTCACATAAAGCAGCGCAAATTGATCTGATCTATTATTAGATTAAAATAAATATATATTCATGGATAAAAACTTATGTATACTACAGTGCAGATCTGCTGGTGTCCAAAATTCGTGCATCGCAAATTTCCGTGGCAACACGGTATTGTGTACTTTTTATCAAACCTGAAACTTTTATATTAAATGATGACATGCCAGCCAGGTTTACTAACAATCGTAGCTGTACCATTAGATGCAGTCGGTGAACGTACGAATCACACATTTTCATGTTTCGGTTCAAATAACTGGGGAAACGGGGACTTTAAAAAACGGCTGACTGGAATTTTGATAAATAAACAATGCTTACGCTTCCTACACTTATAAAAAGAGCTGTCAATATGCAGATGTCTACAAATTGCTTATTTACAATGCTATTGCTTGAACCAACTCACCTTGGAGTCTAACATGTCGACTGTGTGTGTGACGTCAACTGTCTTTGCGTGGTTGACTGCGCATGCATGAATATTCATTATACTCGGGCTGCATAATTAATCATCCACGTGGCAGCAAGCAGACAATTATTCGCGTAAACACAATTGTTTATCGGCTTTTTGTGCAGATAACACCCAAATTATGAATAAACATGCAAGACACAAGTTGCAGAGAAAGAACTTATGGAAAATTATCACGTTTTGATACAGTATATCTCGAAGGCATATTAGCTTACAAAGAATCGCGTTAAGGATATTACAAAATTACAACGTACACAGAATTGCTTAACAAAGGGTTTCACTTACATTAAGAGGGACAGGATGCAGAATAGGTCTTTTTCGCAATTTGTTTACCACAAACCCCAAACTTTCTTAAAATGTTGGCATGATTGCATTTTCAATAAATCGAGATACCTTTATTTTGGTTACGTGGATGCCGTGGGAATGGCGGCCATCTTGATTTTAGTGTTTTTGTGCATATTCGCCAACATCAATTTCATATCAATAATATTCTACATCATAATATATTCGAGTTCATTTCAATGTTAGATCTAGTGGCAGATCAGCATCGCGCCGGAGTTCATGGTTGTTGTTGGGTTTTGCTTATCCATTTCCGGACGTTGCAGCCTTGATGGATTGTCTATAGACAGCTCTTTCTCCCCACTCGACAGACGTCGGCTCCCATCCATTCCTCTATGTCCTTCCCCCATTGTCTCCCAGGTCTTCCTCTGCTTTTTCTGCCTTCCACTTTTCCTTCCATTATTAGTCTCTCTAGAGACTGATGCCGTTTCACATGGCCGAAATAACTTAGTTTCTGTTTCTTTACAAAGTTCAATAAACTTCCGGGTATAACACCAACCTCTTCTTCGATGGATTCGTTAGTTCTGCGTTCAGTCCACGAAACTCGTAATATATTTCTATAACACTTGTTTTCATGTTCTTATTAAGAGTCCAGGTTTCGCATCCATATGTAGCCGTTGGAAATATGCAGACTCGGATAATTCGTAGTTTCATATCTTTGTTCGTTGCTTTCCACAGCTTCTTCATCTCCGTCAACTTTTTACTCGCCATTGCCAACCTCCGCTTGATCTCTTTCGTCCCATTTCCATCCGCTTCTATCAGTGACCCCATATATTCAAAACTGTCCACTCGTTCTATTTCCTCGCCATCTACTGTGACCTCTGATGGTTCTCGACATCCCCTCACATCCATAATCTTAGTCTTCCTTACGTTTAGTTTCAATCCTTTCATCTCGCTGTGCTCTTTAACAGTAGTTATCAGTTTATCCAATCCCTCTTTTGTATCGGATATTAACGCTGTGTCATCGGCATATCTCAATTCATATATCTCCTGTCCATTCACTTTCAGTCCATTAAAAAACTTGCTTCTTGTGTCAGTCTCGACTTCTCTCGCAAAGGCTCAAGTTCATCTTCTGGTTCTGTCCTCTCTCTGCCTTCATCCATGTCTACCTCTTCTGTTTCTTCTTTCTTAAACATGCTTTCACAATATTGCTTCCATCTTTCAAGTATGTCATCGTTTTCTGTCAGAGTCATTCCCGTTTCATCTTTAATAACGCCAAGTCTAGGTTTGAACGACTGTGTCATAGTCTTGATTTCCTCAAACATACTGCGACTATCGTTCCTTCTCATACATAGTTCTATCTTGTTGCATTTCTTCTCTAGATATTTCTTCTTGTCTTCCTTACACATTCGTTTAATCATCTTGCACTTCTCTCTGTATTTCTCATGACAATTCTCACTCATTTCTTTGTTCTTCTTTAACTCTTTCCTTTCGTCAATCATCTGCAGTGTGTCTTTGCTTATCCATGGTTGTTTTTGTCTCCTCTTTTTAGTGAAGTGTTTGTCAGCTGATTCCATAATGATGTTCCTAATTTCTACTGCCAACTCTTCTGGTTCCTTCTCGTCAGCCACTGTCTGTAATACTCCGAAACGGTTCATAACCTCTACTCGGTATCCTTCTTTGATATCACTGATGTCATACCTCACTATCTCTTTCCCTCTCTTCATCTTTCTTAATTTTATCGCAATCTTGGCGCTTAGCAATTCATGGTTAGAGCCACAATCGGCTCCCGGTAATGTCTTTGCATTAAACACAGACGTCCTCCATCGTTTTGATATCAGTAAAGTCGATTTGATTTCTGTTCCGACCATCTGGTGTTGTCCAAGTGTACAGTCTTCTTTGATGTTGTATGAAGAAAGTATTGGTGATCACCAGTTCATTCTCTATGATAAACTCAACAAGTCTATATCCTCTCCCATTTCTCTCGCCTAGTCCATATTTCCCGATATTTCCATTTTCTTCTTCGTTTTGACAACTGTCAACTTTTGCATTGAAATCGCCCATTAGTACTACCATGTCTCTCCTGTTTACCTCGTCAACTGTTCGTTGCAGTGTATCATAAAACATTTCTATTACGTCGTCGTCTGCAGTGCTCGTTGGTGCATAAATTTGAATACATGTTATATTCGTGGGTTTTGCTCGTATTCGTATGGTATTAATCTGTCATTGACCGGATTGTATCCTAATAGTGCATTTTCAGTTTTCTGTGATAGACAGAATGCAACACCACTCATCCCTGACTTAGGTGCTCCTGAGTATATAAACTTTCCTCCTGAATCCGGGCGAAAGTGTCCTTGTCCGGCCAACCTCTGTTCCGCAATCCCTAATATATCTACCCCATATCTTTCTGCTTCCGATGTTACCATTTGTAGTGTTCCATGACTCGTTTTTCTGATGTTCCATGTTGCCACACGGATTTTCCCTTTTAGCTTTTTGTTGCTGGTTTTACCTCCCGCACAGTCGGGCATACCACCGTCATCAGCTCTGGCGTAATTTCCAACATCTCCAAGCTCTTCCCCAGTATGTGTAGTCCTATCCAGCCTGGGGGCTCACCACTAGGACCTCTCTTACTCTCTGTATTCTCCATCAAGGTTTCTTGGGCTAATACAGCGGTAGTTGCTCACTGCTTTCCGCTGGTTTGTGTATGGTTAACTCCATTATTCCTTGACTAAAAAGTCTTGCACCGCAGGACAGCGGGTCACCGGTCCTTCCACATGCGTCTTGGTAGGTACCTTGCAGCCTGGTGAAAGGCTGTTGCTGTTTCGCATTTGTAGCCGGGGGTGTAGCCAATCGGCTGGCCGCCTACTCCTCCGAGACAGTCTTTGTGCACTGAGGGCAGACGTCCCTCGACTCAATAGGCATTAGCCTACAAGCCTTACTCATGTAGTTTTGCTGGTCAGCCGAGACCATTGCCCGGGGTGTGGCCACTGCCGTACACTAGCAGTTCCTAGGAGCCATACATGAGCTAGATAGACTGTGGGAACCCGTGGTTAGAGCCTCCACAGAAGTGGAGCGGCTGCCCATCACCAAAGGGACTATCCCTCCAGGTTCTACCCTACACCCCAGTAGTGTTTTGTGCATATTCGCCAACATCAATTTCATATCAATAATATTCTACATCATAAAATATTCGGGTTCATTTCCATGTCAGATCTAGTGGCAGATCAGCATCGCGCCGGAGTTCACGGTACTGCTGCTAAATGGATAACACAAGGGTACAACAATTAATGGTCAATTTAGGTTACTACTTCTTCTAGTCACCCGAAGAGGGGGTCCCGTAAAAGGTATCCATGAAACGTGTCCTTACCTTTCCCCAGCTTACCTATTTTCTACTGGCGTCCTGGCCCATAAGGCTTAATCATCGTCTCCAACTTGTCCTATATCTGAATACCGGTATTTCAACATTTTCTAACCCAGCTGTTGTCTTTTTTCTCAACGGTTGTTCACCAGGTTGTCTTAGGACCACCCACTTTCCGCTTCGCTTTTGGTACCCATGTTAGGGCCTTCAAACAGTGCTTGAAGTCATATTTTCAAGCAAATGCACACTAAATTTCCGTCTTATTTTCGAGATTGTTACGCTGATCAACGACAATTCTCAAATTGCGTCAATTCAGGCTAACCACAAAATACACCAAGTATGCAGTGCCTTCGCACAGATGGTTATATGACAATGCGGAGCAGAGTGTTCATCGTTCAAGTTCGTATCATAGTACATTTTGGAATCCGCATTGGTAAAAATGTATATTTATGGCATTAGAAAATGACACAAAGGCATAGACTGATTGGGAACAGCATTGATGGACAAGTAATTGGCCTCTATGGGTAATTGGCAAGACAGGGAGGAGAGGTGGGTTATGCCTCCACATTGCATGTGCCAACTGTGCTGAACCAGTGCTGATTTGTTAGTCTCTCTCGTGCACTATTCGAGTGTCTGGTGGTGTGGCGCTTCAGTCAACGTGGGTGAACAGATCGTTGGCAATGCAATTAAAAAAGCGACATGTCGCTACAATCACGTGCATAACTGTGACACGCAACAGTTTAACACACGCTTTGTGTATACAGCTACCTGGCGAATCATATCAGGAATCTACAATCACACAAAAACTGTGCACCATATTGTCGTACAGCAGCAGATGTTCAATATCTTCTTGAATGTCCTGACGTAAAAAGGCGTTCACGTTGGTGCGCTTTGATGCTATCTCGGCTTGTAGAGGACGGACCAGAGTATAAAAGACCGAGGGATGGGCACCAACCTGCCAGTGGAACAGAAGACAACCACACGTTGATCCAACGAACTCTGCCAAGGTAATCAACACGTAAGTAAAATGTTTTGTGGTCTTTCTACCTTTGCGTTTATGATAACTTAAAACTGTGGCAACGTTGTTATTAGCTTATAACAAGAACCGCATGCATCTGGAAATGGTCCCCAACACCTAGGAGTACAGAGAAAGGGTTCATGGCTGCCTTTAGTGACACGTTATCTTGTTGGATGTAGCACTCGGGGACATACATACAGCGGACAAGGCAAGATGACACAGTGTTCTGGCTATGTGTTGCAGAGCAAACTTTAACCGTTTGGGAACACAGTGTTTGGAAGCTGTATTAAACCAAGGGGACAATATATCGCTAAACAAAACAGTGTATGTCACCCTATCGGTACACGTCTTCAAATATTCTCTGTCTTTTGCAGCAACCAACATCCACAATGAATTCAATCTACATTTTTCTGGCAGCATTCTGCTTTTCACGTACGTATTAACGATAGCTTTAATGAGACACATACGTCCGTCGCACACGCGCACGCACAAACAACGCACACGCACGCGCACACACACACACACACACACATACAGACACACACAGACACACACATACACACATAGACACACACAGACACACACAGACACACACACAGACACACACACAGACACACAGACATAAAAAGACACACACAGACACACAGACACAGACAGACAGACAGACAGACAGACAGACAGACAGACAGACAGACAGACAGACAGACAGACAGACAGACAGACAGACAGACAGACAGACAGACAGACATACAGGCAGA
Source organism: Paraescarpia echinospica (assembly GCA_020002185.1). Taxonomy (NCBI): domain Eukaryota; kingdom Metazoa; phylum Annelida; class Polychaeta; order Sabellida; family Siboglinidae; genus Paraescarpia; species Paraescarpia echinospica. The sequence continues at coordinate 52,820,987 of CM034542.1, forward strand.
CATAGACACACATAGACACACACACATACACACAAACAGGGAGAGAGAGAGTGAGATATATATATGTATATATATGTATATATATATATATATATATATATTTATATACAGATAGAGAGAGAGAGAGAGAGAGAGAGAGAGAGAGAGAGAGAGAGAGAGAGAGAGAGAGAGAGAGAGAGAGAGAGACAGAGAGAGAAAGAGAGAGAGACAGAGAGAGAAAGAGAGAGAGACACTCACACAGACACAGACACACGGAGACAAACAGATACACAGACACACAGAAACACACAAATTAACGTGAATCAAAGATGTTTCTTGTGTTTCAGTTGCGGTGACCTACGCCGAGGAGGAAGAGAGTAAGTATGATATTTCCTATGTAGAAGGGATTTGTCGAGGAACAATATGCTCTATAGTTGTACTAAATGTCGTCAAAATGTTATTTCCTTAAAATGTAATTTCATCTTTTAATTAAATATGATATTTGGTCATTGTTATTAGCTCATAAATAATCCAAATTAAATATTTCTTGACTGTGTGACATAAACACATTATTATAATTTTTATCAAGTGATAAAAAATGTACCGAACTAGTCGCCTTTCAAAGAGACAATAGACTCAGTCAATTAATTGACTGAGTCTATTGTCTCTTTGAACGGACGTTCACTGTCACCTTGTAGCTTGGCTGCCGTGGACCGACTGCTCGAAGACATGCGGCGGAGGCACGCAGTCGGTGACCAAGCTGTGCGGAGGGTTTCGTTGTTTCATGAAGGAGGCGTCGTGCAACACGTTCGCCTGCGACGGTCAGTCACATCGAATGTCGCCGTTGAAAGACTATCTCGCATATAAGGGGGAAGGGAGGGACCGAGGTAGAGAACTAGAAGGCAAGAAATAGGGGAGGGAGGTATGGAGAACGGAGGGAGGTAGAGAACTAGAAGGCAAGAAATAGGGGAGGAAGGTATGGAGAACGGAGGGAGAGTGGAAGAAGGAAGGAAGGACGCAGGGAGATAGAATGTGCTTGCGTGCTTATGTGTGTATGTATGTATGTATGCTTGTATGTATGTATGTATGTACGTATGTATAATTATATATATATATATATATATTATGGAACCTCGCTTTACGATCACTTCAATAATAAAACCACATCACAATTAAGGTCAACCTAGGATAGTCCCAAATTATTTCTATAACAGCAAATAATTCGAAAACTATTTTTGCTAATATGGTCACCTCGCCATTCAGGTCACCTCGCCATTCAGGTCACCATTGCCCCGTCCCGAGGGCGACCTTATTAGGGAGATTCCACTGTGTGTGTGTTTCTGTGTGTGTGTATATATATATATATATAAACTCATACATACCTATATGCATACGTATGTACGTACGTACGTACGTACGTACGTACGTATGTACATATGTATGTACATACAAACATACGTACATACGTACATACGTACATACGTATATACGTACATACACACATACACACATACACACATACATACGTACATACGTACATACGTACATAGATGCATTCATACATACATACATACATACATACATACATATATACACACATACATACATACATACATACATACATACATACATACGTACATACGTACATACGTACATACGTACATACGTACATACGTACATACGTACACACGTACATACATACATACATAATAATTATGTATGGTGAGTGCATGATGATTACTTAATGATTAGATGGATGAGTGAGCGAATGAAACGCTCATGCACACACCGCCTACCAAGTTGACGAAGCTTCACCGTTGCATGTGGTTGACGCATTACAGAACCTCTACTGACAGCACAATGGACGGACTGTAGCAAGCCGTGTGGTGGAGGTGTCAGACACGTTCTCAATGGCGCCGGGGAGACTCTGCAGACAATGGCATGCAACTCTCAACCATGCAGTCCAGGTTAGTCTGCGCTTAAATCATACGACATTGTAATGGGCCAAAATAATGCGATGTATATTTTGTAAGCCACAAAAAATACCGGAAAAGAATACCGGAAAAAGATTCTATGTTTCTCTTCCGACCCAAAAAATCATGTGCTCTCAAGTTACTAACTAACAGTTATCTATTGTTTATTGTTATTGCATTAGATCTGACATAGGAACACTAATACTAATTAGCAATCGAATTGGATGGAAATAATGTGTCAGATTTGGCTTCACTAAATTTGTCATATCGTTTTGCAAACAATTCGTTTTCGTGGAATATCTTAACGATGTGAATTATTCAGTAAAACCTTATGTTCATTATCCTATGTAAGATGGCTGTCATATATATTATCAGCAACGAGAAATGCGTGGATTCAACATCAATTATATATTATTATTGGAAACGTGAATCCAAAATTTAAAAAGAAGAACGTCTGTTTCATCCATCTTTCTCCAGTCGTCGGTCAGTGCAACGCCAACGTCGTCTTCCTCGTCGACAAGACTGGATCCGTCGGCATCAAGAACTTCGCTGTCACCAAACAGTTCGTCATCGACGTCATCAAGGGCCTTCCTGTTGCCAATGGCAACGTCAAAATTGGCGCGATCTCCTACTCGACCAAAGCCGCAGTTGGCCTCGTTCTGGGCAGTACCCAGGACGTTGCTTCCATCGAGAGCTCCGTGTTTGCCATGAAATTCGACGGCTCTGCGGCTAACACCGTGATTGGAGTGCAGAAGATGCGAAATGCGTTTGCAGGCGTGTCCGGCAAATCTGTCGCTGTCATCATCTCTGACGGGCCTTCCGTCTCTGAGGGCAACGGTGACCCGAGAGCTATTGCCGAGGCTGATGGAGCTAAGAACGAAGGCGTGAAGATCCTTGGAATCGGTAAGTTCTCTTATGTTTATGATGGCGACAATCACATAAAATAGTCTGTCGAATGTGTGGCTGGTTTTATGGACATGTCCATCCTTCGAAGAAAGAGATAAAATATAATAGGTGTAACTTGGACAAACTTACACACATAAATAAGACATTTTCACCTCAACAAATCACACTTAAACAGGTTTTTTGTATGTCGATTTTCTATGTTTTATGCACGGTTTATTGGTGTTAATGAAATATGATATTGTCATTGCGCATTAACTGATGTATACAGGTCAGTTTTTTTAGAGACATGTTGACGTGTGTTGATTCGCACTGGCGCAGTGCTAGAGCGTTGGGCTCTCAATAAAGAGAACCCGATTTCGATTCCTTTGCTGCCTTGTCGAAACTTGGACAAGTTTTTTTCACTCATCATTGTTCCAGTTCACTTAGTTGTATGAATGAGTACCTAGCTATAGACAGAGGTGAATATTTATCTATATATATATATCTCTTCGCACACAAATTGCAGTATGGCTGAATGCTTCCCAAATAAGTCATGATGGTTTTCGATTGAAAAGGGATGCCAGAGATTGAAGTGTAAAGCACATTGAGCTGCCCTAACGACTGGATACTGTGCTATATAACTATCAGAACTTATATTTACCTTTTTGTTTCAGCTGTTCGTGGTCAGAATTCGGAATTGTCTGCCATCGTAAGTGACAGCACCCAGGACCTTCTTAGCGTGGACGATTATAGCAATCTCAACACGCTTGTTACGGACATCCTTGCCAAGATCTGCGGTACGTGACATAGCTTAATATACTTAATATGTCTTTGATATGATCACATATTATAATATAGACACTGATCTTTACTTTAATATCCAGTATTAGTATTTAATTGATTTATAACTAATATTTAGTTTGGAGGTAGAATACTTATTATTTTTGACAAACATCCAACATTATGTCCACCTATATTGTGTATGTTTAAATTCCAAAGGAGATTCCCTGGGGGGAAATAAATGGGTTCTCTTCGTTGTAGTGAATAATATTAATATTGTTTCGAAGACGTAGAGTCGACATATGCGATGTGATTTCATCTTAATATTTATATAATTTCTCCGTTGCAGCTTAAAGATCCCATCTACTCTGGATAAGATGCCGGCGATGATCATAACGAAAAGCATCTACACCATCAAACGCACGAGGAATGATTCGAACTGATCTTTACATGTATGAAGAGGGGTCTACAGCAGAATGACAAAATAAACATAATTTCACCCAAAACTGTTGTTGTTGTTATTTGTGTATGTAGACATGCTACAAGTTATGTCACATGTCACAACATAGAACACAGCACGTCCCAAGGTCAACATTCAGTCCTACACACGATGTCAACGAGAAGTGCAATGTTAGCGACTACGCCTTTAAGTTGTGGACAGGTATTATTTATAATATTATATATATTTAGTTCTTATATAGCGCAAATCTGTTTTGACAAACAACTCAGTGCGCTAGTACATATCATTCATACACACATATATACATAATAATACTTAACTATATGTACAAGTGCATCCAGAAAGGATGGACCACCTAGGCTAGTGGCAACGCATGTCGGAACATGTATGTCTTCAATTCAGATTTAAACTCAGAGAGAGTAGGTACACAACGCAGATTGACAGACAGTTAATTCCAAACAGTGGGTGCGACGAAGCTGAAAGAGCGATCACCAACATGTTTAAGTTTACGTTTAGGGACTTTCAACAGCTTCTCGTTGGAGGTCCGGAGGGTGCGTAAGGTTTTATATGTGCTGAGCATGGCCGAAATGGTAAGGTTGGAATGACTCGTCAAAATTACGGTACGCACGAGTTGCCATCATGTGCTGGCATCGAAATTTCACCGGCAGCCAATGGAGTTCCTGCACCATTGGCGTCACACGGTCTCGCATTCGTTTCTTCAGAACGATCCGTGCTGCACTGCTCTGAACCCTCTATAACAGACGCAGAGCGGATCTCGCGGGCTAATCGACTGTTCGGCAGGCAGACCAATGAAACCGAATTGCAACAATCAAGACAGGAGGTCATCAAAGTAGTGATAAGTCTAATAGAGGCGCTTTTAGAAAGATGCGGCAGGATTCCATATTTTAACTGTATGTTATTGTTATGTAACTAAATCCAACCATTATATACGAAAGCCTTTTGGAGAATATTTAACCAAGCAAATTATGGAAATCGGAGGGATAGGCACGGTGAAGTGATGACGTTCTGGGGAGCGATAACACTGGTGTGTATATTATTATTATATATATATATATATATATATCAGTGTATATATATATAATATTATACATATATATATATATATAATGAATATATATGTATAATATATATATATTATATATATATATATATATACAGATATATTCACACGCCAATGCCTAACCATATCCAACTGACCTACTACAAGATCAAATGGTTTGATTTGGTCGTTCCAACTTTTCCGAGATCTTCCTCTTTTTCCATGTCATTTAAAGTCTTGCTTGAAAGTTATGTTAACGATGTTTTCGTTTGGTATACGCAGATTTACCCAATGATGGAAATGACAGACTGTTTTTTAATGGTTACAATTGTATACAAAGACCAGCAATATGTTAATATTTGGCTGGCACATTCACAGATAAAAAACATCACATCGCAACAGACAACGCCCTTGACCAGAGTAAATCTTTTGTTAAGGGTCCGATTGATAGGAGAATTGTTTGAGGCATCAGTGAAGATGAGCATACTACCAGAATACTGTTGGCGTAATGAAACGAGATATGTTCAGAAGGCATTTCTCATGGATGTAAAAACGCTGACTCGTGATATAGATGAGATGGGCAATCCATTCACTGACACTACTAGTGATGTTCTCGTGCGGGATCCTCTCGTGCTGGGCAGAAGAAACAGTGTATAGCTCGCTGCTGCTGACATCGACTTCAATATTAAAACGAATGGACAGGAACAACGCAACGCTGTTTTGAATTAGCTGCTTACTAGCCAAACTAATCCTTCCGAATAAGGCTGCCTTTGTGTATTGCTTGGAAGATCATTCTGCTCCAAACACAAGATAGAACATGTGCAGAGACGCGCTACTAAGCAACTTCCTTGAATGAAGGATAATCCTTACCAGAAAAGACTTGAGAGATGGATACTTCCTGCATTAAATTGTTGAAGTACACGTGGAGGTATGATGGAGGTATATAAACTGCTAAATGGGAAGTATGATATTAATGTATCTTCTAACATTCTGATGTTTTATAAAGACCGTGAATGGAATAATTGTGGAATAATTAGCATCATATATATATATATATATATACATATATATATATATATATATATATATATATATGTCGGTATTTGCCTCTCCCTATAGCGAACATTATTGTAACTGCGCTAGTTTCTAGTAGAATGGACAATTGTAATTCCATGTTGTACAATAATGCCCTTAAAGCGATTGTTTGATAATTTTAATATCTTTGTAATGTACGCAATTATTAAATAATCCAATTAATTTGATTACTTCATGTAATTCTATGCCTTTGTTTCATTAGAATTATGTTTTATTAATCACCAATGACCCTGACAATATATCGAAAAAAATAACTGCGCGTACGCGTAGTTTCCACATTGGCCCAAACTTCACGATCCGTATAAGGCATGCTCATGAACATTCGGGACTGTCCGTCAGACTTCGATTAGCTACGCCGTGTTAATAGATGCAAGAAAAACGTCATCAACGTGTGTGTATTTACATTAGCCACCGCCATGCGAACGAGTCCTGACGAATAAAATTATCAAAAGGAAACGTGGACCAGCTGCTGTTTTTGTCACAGATTTAGCAAAGAAAAGAAGGAAAATATATGGAATAAACGGAGAATGAACATAGCGACAGTTCATGACAGACGGATTGATTTAAAAGAAAAAACTCCAGCTCTCCACGCACGAAGCCGCTGATGACATATTGAGCGATTGGCATTGTTTTTGTTGGAATATAAACACATACGGAATCTCAACTATGGTACTATCATGTTCCTTTTTCATTAGGTACATCTGGCTATACATTTTAAAGTTGTGTTTTAATGAAACATTTAGATAACCGAAACTTACTGAAACCCAGAAACATTCAATAATGAAACCATTTCGTTTGCACCATAAATCCAACTGGTATTTCCATAAATAGTATAAATACAACATTACACATCACATGAAGTAGTGTACAATATTAAAATAGCATATGTGGCTATGCACTTTCCTATCTACATAAGGTTTAATTTTAGTTTAAAAAATGTAGATCTATCAAGAGCATAATACCGTTATTGTCGACAAAATATTAAAATTATATTGTATCAGTGTAGCATGTTTTATTTTGTAATGGGAGTGGAATAATTATTTGTTCTTCCCATCATTTAGAATAAAAGATATTGAACTTGTTTCTGTGAAACTCCCGTTTCGATGACAAATAAAATGACCATTGTATGATGTAAATAAAGTTATAAAATTACAAAACTTTAAAAGTAACGTATAATTTAAAACACTGTTTTCAGTCATCATTGGTGTATTTAACTCAAGAAGATCCATAAAGCATTTTGAATGTTGTGGAACATTTATATTTTATGAAGTTTCAAAGTTATTGTAAAAGCAACTTTGTCGACACCTTTTTATACACTACTCCCTGTATAGTTAATTAAACACAAACTTGTTTCAACAAATTTTGAAGAATATGCTGTAGAACACGGTAAGCATAAGAAAGCATCAATTTTATTTTGTATTTTTATTTTGGAACATAATGACGGGATATTGTGCATCCAAATGCACAAATCGATCGATTGCACAAATCCATTTGAAACATGTAGCGATGTACAGTAAAAAAATTATTGTCCATAGAATGGTTTACATGGTATGGAAATGTTCCTAAACTAATTTGGCAGAACGAAGTCAGACATCTATCACATTGTCCAATCAATAGCATTGCTATGCATTTGATACACAAGGCTGTCAGATGCACACATCCATTTGATACACGAAGTGATGTACAACTTCCCAGTAGATGTCGCACAGAACAGAATGGGGCAGAACAAACTCAGGCATCATCTTATGTCAGGTGACCCATTCTCCAATTAATGACAATGTTGAGTAGAACTCTTCAATTTCCTCTTTCCATCAAGATTTAACAAGATTTAACGATATTGCCACCCAGAGAATTAACTCTAGGTGGCAGGTGGACAAGGAAGCCCTTTGGCTTATCGAGAGTCGGACCCTTTTATCTATGTGTATCCCGCCCGTCTGAGGTATGTGTCGATTTTATTTTTAAACATATTCACGCTACTAGCACCCACACAATCAGCAGATAATCTGTTCCATTCATTTACAGTCCTTTGTGAAAATGAAAACTTTCTTATATCTAATCTACTCTGCTCCTTTGCTAATGTAACTTCATGTCCTCTAGTTCTTCTATCTTTCTTATTTGAAAAAAAATAATTTCTATCAATATTTTCATAACCATTCAATATATTAAACACTTCTATCTGATCTCCTCTCAATCTCCTGGTCTCTAGTGTTGTTAAACCGCATTTTTAGGCGTATTTCGTAACTAAGATCCCTCAGTTTTGGTATCATTTTAGTTGCTCTCCTCTGCACTCTTTCTAGCATATCTATGTCCTTCCTGCGATATGGCCTCCACGCTTGAATACAATATTCTAAATGAGGCCTAACTATTGTTTTGTAGAGCGGTATTATTAGCTCTTTTTCCTTATACGTTATGTTTCACCTAATTAATCCAAGGATTTGATTTCCCCTTGAAGCTGCAATTCCGCACTGCTCTGAAACCTTCATATCAGCACTAATGGTTAACCCTAGGTCCTTTTCTTTTACAGTAGTACTTAGTACAGTACCCCCCATTGTAAATTCTACCTCTTCGTTCCCATGTCCTGTGTGGAGGCATTTACATTTCCCAAAATTGAACAGCATTTGCCACTTTTCAGACCATTTGATCAACCTGTCAAGATCATCTTGTAAATGCTGTCTATCTCCATCACTTTTAATCCTTCTAAACACTTTTGTATCATCCGCAAATTTCAACACCTTGCTTGTTATTTCATCATCCAAATCGTTGATATATATTAAGAATAATATAGGTCCTAATACTGATCCCTGTGGTACCCCACTCAATACCGATTTCCAGTTTGAAGCCTCCCCATCAACTACTACACGTTGTGTTCTGTCAATCAGCTATTGTTCTATCCAGTTTATTATACCATTTCCTATGCCATGGGCCTTTAGTTTCAGCAGTAATTTTTGATGTGGTACTTTGTCGAAAGCTTTTTGAAAATCTAAGTAGACGATATCTACTGGTGATCCCTCATCTACCCACTTAGTGATGTCTTCCAAAAAACATAACATATTTGTTAAGCATGACCTCGCTTTAAAAAAAACATGTTGAGATGGGTTGATCAAGTTTTGTTTAACAAGAAAATCCACCATGTGATCTTTAATTAATCTTTCTAATAATTTGCAAATCACTGATGTTAAACTCACTGGTCTATAGTTCTCTGACTTGTTTCTCGAACCTTTTTTAAATAACGGTATAATGTTTGCCACTCCCTCTTCTAATGACAAATTGAAAACTGTTGCAAGCGGTACGCTAATTTGTTCTACAATTTCCACTAGTAGTTTGGGCGGAATCCCATCTACTCCAGGTGATTTATTATCCTTCATAGCCCTTATTTTCTTAGCTACCATTTCCGGGGTTACAATTAATTGTCCTAACTAGTCTGAATCTTCCCCCTTGAACTTAGCCTCTGGTACTGGCAGTGAACTAATATCTTCTCTGGTAAACACTGAACTAAAGTACTCATTCAGGTCTTCTGCCATTAAGAATCCCTCTGATATTATATTTCCAGCACTATCTTCTAGAGGACCGACCTTATCTTGAACTTTCTGTTTGCTTCGAACATATGCATAAAAACTCTTGCTGTCATGTTTTATATTACTAGCTAATTGTTGTTCATAGCTTCTCTTTGAATTTCTAATTTCAGCTGTAGCTTGGTTAAGTGCTTCTTTATAACTGGTGTAGTCTTCATCATTTCCAGTACATCTATATGACTTCCACATCATTTGTTTATACTTAATTTTTTGAATGGCTTCTTTCGATAAGTGTTTCTTTTTGGACCGTTTCCCTTGTTTTTTGAAGGGTACAAATTTTTCGACTATGCACTTAATTTCACTCTTTAATATATTCCAGCATTCTGTTGCTCTCTTATTTTGCAGTGTGTTATTCCAGTCTATCTTTGCTAAATATTTCCTCATGTCCTTATACCTTCCTTTGTGGAAATTTCTCCTATACTGCTTTTTACTATTCCTTTCTGATTTTACTTTGATGGTAAAATGTATCTGGTTGTGATCGCTACTCCCCAGTGGCTCACGTATCTTGACATTGTCAAATAATTCATTCTGTGAGGACAAAACTATGTCTAACACATTCTCACCCCTGGTTGGTTCTAGCACATGTTGAGAAAGGAAAGTATCTTGAACTAACACTAAATACATGTGGTCCTCACTCCCCATACTCTGAAGAGATTTCCATTGTATATGCCCGTGGTTAAAATCCCCCATAATAATACAGTCCCGTTTGCTTACTTCCCTTACAGCGTTTTGTATTTTTTCATTCTCTTCTATGCTTATGTTTGGACTTCGATAAACTAACCCAACTGTTATCGTTGAGTTACCTGTAACTATGTTACACCAAACAGCTTCTTCGCAATCTGCTTCTCTTTCTAATTTTATTTCATAAGCCTGGATAGATTCTTTAATATATAAAATAACTCCACCTCCCTTTCTTCCTATTCTATCTTTTCTAAACATTACATATTCTGTCAGTCCCAATTCGGCATCTGATATATCGGTGGTGGTCCAGGATTCGGTTATACCTATTATATGAGGGTCAATATCTTCTACCATAATGTTTAGTTCATTTCTTTTGTTTACTATACTCCTTGCATTTAAACAAACACATTTATATCTAGCTTCAGAAGAGTTTTCCAGACTGTTATTTGCTGATTTAATTGTGCTGTCTTTATCTATGCCTTCATTTTCAGGCTTTTCTGTGAGTCCCCCCTGCGAATCTAGTTTAAATAGATGCAACCTGTCCCACTGATCGGGGGCAGCAGGTTCTCTGAGAAAACTGCTGCCCCTTTCCACTAAGATGGAGGCCATCTCTCATGTACATATCTTCCCTCCCAACAAAGTATCCCCATAAATCTATGAATCCCACCCCCTCTTCTTCACACATCTGCTGAACTAGTGCGTTGATCGCCATCCTCTTGCAGTTTCTATACGTTGCCCCCCTTCCTCCCCTACTGGCAAAATTCCTGACAGAATAACCTGTTCAACTCTTGTCTTCTTTAGCTTCCTCACTAACTGTCTATACTTCTGTACTATCGCAGTTGTTCCCTCCCTGTCTGCATTATTTGTTCCTACATGTACCAGTATAGACCCCCCTTGCCATGTCCCAATACCTTCTCTACCCTGTCAGTGACATGTTCAATTCTAGCCCCCGGTAGACAAACAACGACGTCTTTCCCCTTGCTCAGTGTCTTGTCCGTCTTTCTCATAATGGAGTCGCCCATAAACACCCTCTCTTTCCTCATTGCCCCCTCAATCACTACCTTAGAATAGCTCCTTCTTCGGTTTGCATCTGTCTGGTTGTTGTCTTTCCCCCTGTCGTCTTCTCTCCTGTCCCATTCTCTTCAGATCCATTCTTTCCTGTCGTTTTTTCTCTTGTCACCTTTCCTCCTGTCAGCGTCCCTTTTATCGACTTCTCTTCTACCACATTTGCTCTCACTTCCTTTCGTCCCTTCATCTTTCGTCCCATCTCATTTTCTTTTTTCCTCTCCCGTCCCATCTTCCCTCCCTCCTTCTCTACGGTCACTTTCTTCCCTGTCACCTTCACGCTTGTCACGTTTTCTGTTGTCGATTTTCCAATTTCTTCCCCTCCAATCACCTGCCCTCCTCTCAATCTCCTTTCATCAGTTTTCTTGCCACTGCTATTCTCCTTCAGTCTTGCAGTATTCTCACCTCTCTCCCTGTCGTCTCTCTCCATTCGACCTGCCTCCTTGCTAATTCCCATCTCCATTCCCTTCACAATATCTGTCAACCTAACTATCTCCTTCTGCAGACACTCCACCTTCCAACACCCGATGCACTGAAAGGTCGGCTATATCCAATGTTCCTGCAAATAAACAAAGTTGAATTTAGGAAACTGAGCCTAAATAACTAATTCAACACTGTGCAGATCAACCCAGTTTAGATATTAGATTATGGGATTTATCACCATATGTACACCTGGCTAAATGGAAAAGAAATACAAGAGAATTTTGTTATGCTGATTCAGTCAGACTAAAATCCCAATGTATTACTTTGGCCAACTTTTAATTTGCTTCTACATAATTTAATTATTTGTATGCATTGATCATATACAATGCACTCTAGATAACTCGAACTCACATAAGTGGACTTTCGCTAGATTAAGTCAATCTTTTCCTCCGTCCTGGGCAAAGGGGACCTTCTGATAACTTTCTAGTTATCAGAAATTCCACTTATCAGTATTGGCATGGGTCCATGGAGGTTCGACCTTATCCAGAGTCCACTGTATGTTTTCCTTTATTCTGGCGCTAATAAATAATTCTACACAATTATTAATATGGGTCATTCTCGTAACAATAAAGTAACATGTCAAAGATAAATGTTTAATTGGTATGTTGTTAGCGAGTACTATTAATATCACATGTGCTGTTCACATAAAGCAGCGCAAATTGATCTGATCTATTATTAGATTAAAATAAATATATATTCATGGATAAAAACTTATGTATACTACAGTGCAGATCTGCTGGTGTCCAAAATTCGTGCATCGCAAATTTCCGTGGCAACACGGTATTGTGTACTTTTTATCAAACCTGAAACTTTTATATTAAATGATGACATGCCAGCCAGGTTTACTAACAATCGTAGCTGTACCATTAGATGCAGTCGGTGAACGTACGAATCACACATTTTCATGTTTCGGTTCAAATAACTGGGGAAACGGGGACTTTAAAAAACGGCTGACTGGAATTTTGATAAATAAACAATGCTTACGCTTCCTACACTTATAAAAAGAGCTGTCAATATGCAGATGTCTACAAATTGCTTATTTACAATGCTATTGCTTGAACCAACTCACCTTGGAGTCTAACATGTCGACTGTGTGTGTGACGTCAACTGTCTTTGCGTGGTTGACTGCGCATGCATGAATATTCATTATACTCGGGCTGCATAATTAATCATCCACGTGGCAGCAAGCAGAAAATTATTCGCGTAAACACAATTGTTTATCGGCTTTTTGTGCAGATAACACCCAAATTATGAATAAACATGCAAGACACAAGTTGCAGAGAATGAACTTATGGAAAATTATCACGTTTTGATACAGTATATCTCGAAGGCATATTAGCTTACAAAGAATCGCGTTAAGGATATTACAAAATTACAACGTACACAGAATTGTTTAACAAAGGGTTTCACTTACATTAAGAGGGACAGGATGCAGAATAGGTCTTTTTCGCAATTTGTTTACCACAAACCCCAAACTTTCTTAAAATGTTGGCATGATTGCATTTTCAATAAATCGAGATACCTTTATTTTGGTTACGTGGATGCCGTGGGAATGGCGGCCATCTTGATTTTAGTGTTTTTGTGCATATTCGCCAACATCAATTTCATATCAATAATATTCTACATCATAATATATTCGAGTTCATTTCAATGTTAGATCTAGTGGCAGATCAGCATCGCGCCGGAGTTCATGGTTGTTGTTGGGTTTTGCTTATCCATTTCCGGACGTTGCAGCCTTGATGGATTGTCTATAGACAGCTCTTTCTCCCCACTCGCCAGACGTCGGCTCCCATCCATTCCTCTATGTCCTTCCCCCATTGTCTCCCAGGTCTTCCTCTGCTTCTTCTGCCTTCCACTTTTCCTTCCATTATTAGTCTCTCTAGAGACTGATGCCGTTTCACATGGCCGAAATAACTTAGTTTCTGTTTCTTTACAAAGTTCAATAAAGTTCCGGGTATAACACCAACCTCTTCTTCGATGGATTCGTTAGTTCTGCGTTCAGTCCACGAAACTCGTAATATATTTCTATATCACTTGTTTTCATGTTCTTATTAAGAGTCCAGATTTCGCATCCATATGTAGCCGTTGGAAATATGCAGACTCGGATAATTCGTAGTTTCATATCTTTGTTCGTTGCTTTCCACAGCTTCTTCATCTCCGTCAACTTTTTACTCGCCATTGCCAACCTCCGCTTGATCTCTTTCGTCCCATTTCCATCCGCTTCTATCAGTGACCCCAGATATTCAAAACTGTCCACTCGTTCTATTTCCTCGCCATCTACTGTGACCTCTGATGGTTCTCGACATCCCCTCACATCCATAATCTTAGTCTTCTTTACGTTTAGTTTCAATCCTTTCATCTCGCTGTGCTCTTTAACAGTAGTTATCAGTTTATCCAATCCCTCTTTTGTATCGGATATTAACGCTGTGTCATCGGCATATCTCAATTCATATATCTCCTGTCCATTCACTTTCAGTCCATTAAAAAACTTGCTTCTCGTGTCAGTCTCGACTTCTCTCATGATATTCTCTGTGTATAGACTGAATAGGTGGGGGGGGCAAAATGCACCCCTGTCTCACTCCCTTGCAGACTGGGAACCAATCTGTGGTACCACACTCTAATCTCACTGCAGACTGCTGTCCAACATATAAATTTTGGATAAGTGATGTAATTTTCTGGTCAAATCCCATGTGTATTAAGGTTTTTCAGAGTTGTTAACAAAAGCTTTTGAATAATCTATGAAACAAATCCTTAGGTCATGGTTGAATTCTCTGCATTTCTGAATTAACATCTTCAGGTTGAAAATATGATCTCTTGTTCCTCTTCCAGTTCGGAAACCAGCTTGTGTTCTGTTGACTTCACATTCTAATTTTGTTGTGATTCTCTTCATTATGATTTTTAGCATAATTTTGCTCGCATGGCTGATGAGGGATATAGTCCTGTGGTTTGAGCATTCTTGTATGTCACCTTTTTTCGGTATTGGTATAAGGATGGCTCGTTTCCAGTCCATGGGCCATGTTCCACTTCTCCATATTTTCTTGCATAATGTGTGATAGATATCCACGCTTGCTTCTCCACTTGCTCTTATTAGCTCTGCAGTGATGTTATCAGTGCCAGGTGATTTTCCGTCTTTTAGACTTGTTATTGCCCACTCCACCTCTGAACGCAAAGGCTCAAGTTCATCTTCTGGTTCTGTCCTCTCTCTGCCTTCATCCATGTCTACCTCTTCTGTTTCTTCTTTCTTAAACATGCTTTCACAATATTGCTTCCATCTTTCAAGTATGTCATCGTTTTCTGTCAGAGTCATTCCCGTTTCATATTTAATAACGCCAAGTCTAGGTTTGAACGACTGTGTCATAGTCTTGATTTCCTCAAACATACTGCGACTATCGTTCCTTCTCATACATAGTTCTATCTTGTTGCATTTCTTCTCTAGATATTTCTTCTTGTCTTCCTTACACATTCGTTTAATCATCTTGCACTTCTCTCTGTATTTCTCATGACAATTCTCACTCATTTCTTTGTTCTTCTTTAACTCTTTCCTTTCGTCAATCATCTGCAGTGTGTCTTTGCTTATCCATGGTTGTTTTTGTCTCCTCTTTTTAGTGAAGTGTTTGTCAGCTGATTCCATAATGATGTTCCTAATTTCTACTGCCAACTCTTCTGGTTCCTTCTCGTCAGCCACTGTCTGTAATACTCCGAAACGGTTCATAACCTCTACTCGGTATCCTTCTTTGATATCACTGATGTCATACCTCACTATCTCTTTCCCTCTCTTCATCTTTCTTAATTTTATCGCAATCTTGGCGCTTAGCAATTCATGGTTAGAGCCACAATCGGCTCCCGGTAATGTCTTTGCATTAAACACAGACGTCCACCATCGTTTTGGTATCAGTAAAGTCGATTTGATTTCTGTTCCGACCATCTGGTGTTGTCCAAGTGTACAGTCTTCTTTGATGTTGTATGAAGAAAGTATTGGTGATCACCAGTTCATTCTCTATGATAAACTCAACAAGTCTATATCCTCTCCCATTTCTCTCGCCTAGTCCATATTTCCCGATATTTCCATTTTCTTCTTCGTTTTGACAACTGTCAACTTTTGCATTGAAATCGCCCATTAGTACTACCATGTCTCTCCTGTTTACCTCGTCAACTGTTCGTTGCAGTGTATCATAAAACATTTCTATTACGTCGTCGTCTGCAGTGCTCGTTGGTGCATAAATTTGAATACATGTTATATTCGTGGGTTTTGCTCGTATTCGTATGGTATTAATCTGTCATTGACCGGATTGTATCCTAATAGTGCATTTTCAGTTTTCTGTGATAGACAGAATGCAACACCACTCATCCCTGACTTAGGTGCTCCTGAGTATATAAACTTTCCTCATGAATCCGGGCGAAAGTGTCCTTGTCCGGCCAACCTCTGTTCCGCAATCCCTAATATATCTACCCCATATCTTACTGCTTCCGATGTTACCATTTGTAGTGTTCCATGACTCGTTTTTCTGATGTTCCATGTTGCCACACGGATTTTCCCTTTTAGCTTTTTGTTGCTGGTTTTACCTCCCGCACAGTCGGGCATACCACCGTCATCAGCTCTGGCGTAATTTCCAACATCTCCAAGCTCTTCCCCAGTATGTGTAGTCCTATCCAGCCTGGGGGCCCACCACTAGGACCTCTCTTACTCTCTGTATTCTCCAACAAGGTTTCTTGGGCTAATACAGCGGTAGTTGCCCACTGCTTTCCGCTGGTTTGTGTATGGTTAACTCCATTATTCCTTGACTAAAAAGTCTTGCACCGCAGGACAGCGGGTCACCGGTCCTTCCACATGCGTCTTGGTAGGTACCTTGCAGCCTGGTGAAAGGCTGTTGCTGTTTCGCATTTGTAGCCGGGGGTGTAGCCAATCGGCTGGCCGCCTACTCCTCCGAGACAGTCTTTGTGCACTGAGGGCAGACGTCCCTCGACTCAATAGGCATTAGCCTACAAGCCTTACTCATGTTGTTTTGCTGGTCAGCCGAGACCATTGCCCGGGGTGTGGCCACTGCCGTACACTAGCAGTTCCTAGGAGCCATACATGAGCTAGATAGACTGTGGGAACCAGTGGTTAGAGCCTCCACAGAAGTGGAGCGGCTGCCCATCACCAAAGGGACTATCCCTCCAGGTTCTACCCTACACCCCAGTAGTGTTTTGTGCATATTCGCCAACATCAATTTCATATCAATAATATTCTACATCATAAAATATTCGGGTTCATTTCCATGTCAGATCTAGTGGCAGATCAGCATCGCGCCGGAGTTCACGGTACTGCTGCTAAATGGATAACACAAGGGTACAACAATTAATGGTCAATTTAGGTTACTACTTCTTCTAGTCACCCGAAGAGGGGGTCCCGTAAAAGGTATCCATGAAACGTGTCCTTACCTTTCCCCAGCTTACCTATTTTCTACTGGCGTCCTGGCCCATAAGGCTTAATCATCGTCTCCAACTTGTCCTATATCTGAATACCGGTATTTCAACATTTTCTAACCCAGCTGTTGTCTTTTTTCTCAACGGTTGTTCACCAGGTTGTCTTAGGACCACCCACTTTCCGCTTCGCTTTTGGTACCCATGTTAGGGCCTTCAAACAGTGCTTGAAGTCATATTTTCAAGCACATGCGCACTAAATTTCCGTCTTATTTTCGAGATTGTTACGCTGATCAACGACAATTCTCAAATTGCGTCAATTCAGGCTAACCACAAAATACACCAAGTATGCAGTGCCTTCGCACAGGTGGTTATATGACAAAGCGAAGCAGAGTGTTCATCGTTCAAGTTCGTATCATAGTACATTTTGGAATCCGCATTGGTAAAAATGTATATTTATGGCATTAGAAAATGACACAAAGGCATAGACTGATTGGGAACAGCATTGGTGGACAAATAGTTGGCCTCTATGGGTAATTGGCAAGACAGGGAGGAGAGGTGGGTTATGCCTCCACATTGCATGTGCCAACTGTGCTGAACCAGTGCTGATTTGTTAGTGTCACTCGTGCACTATTCGAGTGTCTGGTGATGTGGCGCTTCAGTCAACGTGGGTGAACAGATCGTTGGCAATGCAATTAAAAAAGCGACATGTCGCTACAATCACGTGCATAACTGTGACACGCACCCGTTTAACACACGCTTTGTGTATACAGCTACCTGGCGAATCATATCAGGAATCTACAATCACACAAAAACTGTGCACCATATTGTCGTACAGCAGCAGATGTTCAATATCTTCTTGAATGTCCTGACGTAAAAAGGCGTTCACGTTGGTGCGCTTTGATGCTATCTCGGCTTGTAGAGGACGGACCAGAGTATAAAAGACCGAGGGATGGGCACCAACCTGCCAGTGGAACAGAAGACAACCACACGTTGATCCAAAGAACTCTGCCAAGGTAATCAACACGTAAGTAAAATGTTTTGTGGTCTTTCTACCTTTGCGTTTATGATAACTTAAAACTGTGGCAACGTTGTTATTAGCTTATAACAAGAACCGCATGCATTTGGAAATGGTCCCCAACACCTAGGAGTACAGAGAAAGGGTTCATGGCTGCCTTTAGTGACACGTTATCTTGTTGGATGTAGCACTCGGGGACATATATACAGCGGACAAGGCAAGATGACACAGTGTTCTGGCTATGTGTTGCAGAGCAAACTTTAACCGTTTGGGAACACAGTGTTTGGAAGCTGTATTAAACCAAGGGGACAATATATCGCTAAACAAAACAGTGTATGTCACCCTATCGGTACACGTCTTCAAATATTCTCTGTCTTTTGCAGCAACCAACATCCACAATGAATTCAATCTACATTTTTCTGGCAGCATTCTGCTTTTCACGTACGTATTAACGATAGCTTTAATGAGACACATACGTCCGTCGCACACGCGCACGCACAAACAACGCACACGCACGCGCACACACACACACACACACATACAGACACACACAGACACACACATACACACATAGACACACACAGACACACACAGACACACACACAGACACACACACAGACACACAGACATAAAAAGACACACACAGACACACAGACACAGACAGACAGACAGACAGACAGACAGACAGACAGACAGACAGACAGACAGACAGACAGACAGACATACAGACAGACAGACAGACAGACAGACAGACATACAGGCAGACATAGACACACATAGACACACACACATACACACAAACAGGGAGAGAGAGAGTGAGATATATATATGTATATATATGTATATATATATATATATATATATATTTATATATAGATAGAGAGAGAGAGAGAGAGAGAGAGAGAGAGAGAGAGAGAGAGAGAGAGAGAGAGAGAGAGAGAGAGAGAGAGACAGAGAGAGAAAGAGAGAGAGACAGAGAGAGAAAGAGAGAGAGACACTCACACAGACACAGACACACGGAGACAAACAGATACACAGACACACAGAAACACACAAATTAACGTGAATCAAAGATGTTTCTTGTGTTTCAGTTGCGGTGACCTACGCCGAGGAGGAAGAGAGTAAGTATGATATTTCCTATGTAGAAGGGATTTGTCGAGGAACAATATGCTCTATAGTTGTACTAAATGTCGTCAAAATGTTATTTCCTTAAAATGTAATTTCATCTTTTAATTAAATATGATATTTGGTCATTGTTATTAGCTCATAAATAATCCAAATTAAATATTTCTTGACTGTGTGACATAAACACATTATTATAATTTTTATGAAGTGATAAAAAATGTACCGAACTAGTCGCCTTTCAAAGAGACAATAGACTCAGTCAATTAATTGACTGAGTCTATTGTCTCTTTGAACGGACGTTCACTGTCACCTTGTAGCTTGGCTGCCGTGGACCGACTGCTCGAAGACATGCGGCGGAGGCACGCAGTCGGTGACCAAGCTGTGCGGAGGGTTTCGTTGTTTCATGAAGGAGGCGTCGTGCAACACGTTCGCCTGCGACGGTCAGTCACATCGAATGTCGCCGTTGAAAGACTATCTCGCATATAAGGGGGAAGGGAGGGACCGAGGTAGAGAACTAGAAGGCAAGAAATAGGGGAGGGAGGTATGGAGAACGGAGGGAGGTAGAGAACTAGAAGGCAAGAAATAGGGGAGGAAGGTATGGAGAACGGAGGGAGAGTGGAAGAAGGAAGGAAGGACGCAGGGAGATAGAATGTGCTTGCGTGCTTATGTGTGTATGTATGTATGTATGCTTGTATGTATGTATGTATGTACGTATGTATAATTATATATATATATATATATTATGGAACCTCGCTTTACGATCACTTCGATAATAAACCACATCACAATTAAGGTCAACCTAGGATAGTCCCAAATTATTTCTATAACAGCAAATAATTCGAAAACTATTTTTGCTAATATGGTCACCTCGCCATTCAGGTCACCTCGCCATTCAGGTCACCATTGCCCCGTCCCGAGGGCGACCTTATTAGGGAGATTCCACTGTGTGTGTGTTTCTGTGTGTGTGTGTGTATATATATATATATATATAAACTCATACATACCTATATGCATACGTACGTACGTACGTACGTACGTACGTATGTACATATGTATGTACATACAAACATACGTACATACGTACATACGTACATACGTATATACGTACATACACACATACACACATACACACATACACACATACATACGTACATACGTACATACGTACATAGATGCATTCATACATACATACATACATACATACATATATACACACATACATACATACATACATACATACATACGTACATACGTACATACGTACATACGTACATACGTACACACGTACATACATACATACATAATAATTATGTATGGTGAGTGCATGATGATTACTTAATGATTAGATGGATGAGTGAGCGAATGAAACGCTCATGCACACACCGCCTACCAAGTTGACGAAGCTTCACCGTTGCATGTGGTTGACGCATTACAGAACCTCTACTGACAGCACAATGGACGGACTGTAGCAAGCCGTGTGGTGGAGGTGTCAGACACGTTCTCAATGGCGCCGGGGAGACTCTGCAGACAATGGCATGCAACTCTCAACCATGCAGTCCAGGTTAGTCTGCGCTTAAATCATACGACATTGTAATGGGCCAAAATAATGCGATGTATATTTTGTAAGCCACAAAAAATACCGGAAAAGAATACCGGAAAAAGATTCTATGTTTCTCTTCCGACCCAAAAAATCATGTGCTCTCAAGTTACTAACTAACAGTTATCTATTGTTTATTGTTATTGCATTAGATCTGACATAGGAACACTAATACTAATTAGCAATCGAATTGGATGGAAATAATGTGTCAGATTTGGCTTCACTAAATTTGTCATATCGTTTTGCAAACAATTCGTTTTCGTGGAATATCTTAACGATGTGAATTATTCAGTAAAACCTTATGTTCATTATCCTATGTAAGATGGCTGTCATATATATTATCAGCAACGAGAAATGCGTGGATTCAACATCAATTATATATTATTATTGGAAACGTGAATCCAAAATTTAAAAAGAAGAACGTCTGTTTCATCCATCTTTCTCCAGTCGTCGGTCAGTGCAACGCCAACGTCGTCTTCCTCGTCGACAAGACTGGATCCGTCGGCATCAAGAACTTCGCTGTCACCAAACAGTTCGTCATCGACGTCATCAAGGGCCTTCCTGTTGCCAATGGCAACGTCAAAATTGGCGCGATCTCCTACTCGACCAAAGCCGCAGTTGGCCTCGTTCTGGGCAGTACCCAGGACGTTGCTTCCATCGAGAGCTCCGTGTTTGCCATGAAATTCGACGGCTCTGCGGCTAACACCGTGATTGGAGTGCAGAAGATGCGAAATGCGTTTGCAGGCGTGTCCGGCAAATCTGTCGCTGTCATCATCTCTGACGGGCCTTCCGTCTCTGAGGGCAACGGTGACCCGAGAGCTATTGCCGAGGCTGATGGAGCTAAGAACGAAGGCGTGAAGATCCTTGGAATCGGTAAGTTCTCTTATGTTTATGATGGCGACAATCACATAAAATAGTCTGTCGAATGTGTGGCTGGTTTTATGGACATGTCCATCCTTCGAAGAAAGAGATAAAATATAATAGGTGTAACTTGGACAAACTTACACACATAAATAAGACATTTTCACCTCAACAAATCACACTTAAACAGGTTTTTTGTATGTCGATTTTCTATGTTTTATGCACGGTTTATTGGTATTAATGAAATATGATATTGTCATTGCGCATTAACTGATGTATACAGGTCAGTTTTTTTAGAGACATGTTGACGTGTGTTGATCGCACTGGCGCAGTGCTAGAGCGTTGGGCTCTCAATAAAGAGAACCCGATTTCGATTCCTTTGCTGCCTTGTCGAAACTTGGACAAGTTTTTTTCACTCATCATTGTTCCAGTTCACTTAGTTGTATGAATGAGTACATAGCTATAGACAGAGGTGAATATTTATCTATATATATATATCTCTTCGCACACAAATTGCAGTATGGCTGAATGCTTCCCAAATAAGTCATGATGGTTTTCGATTGAAAAGGGATGCCAGAGATTGAAGTGTAAAGCACATTGAGCTGCCCTAACGACTGGATACTGTGCTATATAACTATCAGAACTTATATTTACCTTTTTGTTTCAGCTGTTCGTGGTCAGAATTCGGAATTGTCTGCCATCGTAAGTGACAGCACCCAGGACCTTCTTAGCGTGGACGATTATAGCAATCTCAACACGCTTGTTACGGACATCCTTGCCAAGATCTGCGGTACGTGACATAGCTTAATATACTTAATATGTCTTTGATATGATCACATATTATAATATAGACACTGATCTTTACTTTAATATCCAGTATTAGTATTTAATTGATTTATAACTAATATTTAGTTTGGATGTAGAAGTCGCATACTTATTATTTTTGACAAACATCCAACATTATGTCCACCTATATTGTGTATGTTTAAATTCCAAAGGAGATTCCCTGGGGGGAAATAAATGGGTTCTCTTCGTTGTAGTGAATAATATTAATATTGTTTCGAAGACGTAGAGTCGACATATGCGATGTGATTTCATCTTAATATTTATATAATTTCTCCGTTGCAGCTTAAAGATCCCATCTACTCTGGATAAGATGCCGGCGATGATCATAACGAAAAGCATCTACACCATCAAACGCACGAGGAATGATTCGAACTGATCTTTACATGTATGAAGAGGGGTCTACAGCAGAATGACAAAATAAACATAATTTCACCCAAAACTGTTGTTGTTGTTATTTGTGTATGTAGACATGCTACAAGTTATGTCACATGTCACAACATAGAACACAGCACGTCCCAAGGTCAACATTCAGTCCTACACACGATGTCAACGAGAAGTGCAATGTTAGCGACTACGCCTTTAAGTTGTGGACAGGTATTATTTATAATATTATATATATTTAGTTCTTATATAGCGCAAATCTGTTTAGACAAACAACTCAGTGCGCTAGTACATATCATTCATACACACATATATACATAATAATACTTAACTACATGTACAAGTGCATCCAGAAAGGATGGACCACCTAGGCTAGTGGGAACGCATGTCGGAACATGTATGTCTTCAATTCAGATTTAAACTCAGAGAGAGTAGGTACACAACGCAGATTGACAGACAGTTAATACCAAACAGTGGGTGCGACGAAGCTGAAAGAGCGATCACCAACATGTTTAAGTTTACGTTTAGGGACTTTCAACAGCTTCTCGTTGGAGGTCCGGAGGGTGCGTAAGGTTTTATATGTGCTGAGCATGGCCGAAATGGTAAGGTTGGAATGACTCGTCAAAATTACGGTACGCACGAGTTGCCATCATGAGCTGGCATCGAAATTTCACCGGCAGCCAATGGAGTTCCTGCACCATTGGCGTCACACGGTCTCGCATTCGTTTCTTCAGAACGATCCGTGCTGCACTGCTCTGAACCCTCTATAACAGACGCAGAGCGGATCTCGCGGCTAATCGACTGTTCGGCAGGCAGACCAATGAAACCGAATTGCAACAATCAAGACAGGAGGTCATCAAAGTAGTGATAAGTCTAATAGAGGCGCTTTTAGAAAGATGCGGCAGGATTCCATATTTTAACTGTATGTTATTGTTATGTAACTAAACACAACCATTATATACGAAAGCCTTTTGGAGAATATTTAACCAAGCAAATTATGGAAATCGGAGGGATAGGCACGGTGAAGTGATGACGTTCTGGGGAGCGATAACACTGGTGTGTATATTATTATTATTATTATATATATATATATATATCAGTGTATATATATATAATATTATACATATATATATATATATAATGAATATATATGTATAATATATATATATATTATATATATATATATATATATATATACATATATATTCACACGCCAATACCTAACCATATCCAACTGACCTACTACAAGATCAAATGGTTTGATTTGGTCGTTCCAACTTTTCCGAGATCTTCCTCTTTTTCCATGTCATTTAAAGTCTTGCTTGAAAGTTATGTTAACGATGTTTTCGTTTGGTATACGCAGATTTACCCAATGATGGAAATGACAGACTGTTTTTTAATGGTTACAATTGTATACAAAGACCAGCAATATGTTAATATTTGGCTGGCACATTCACAGATAAAAAACATCACATCGCAACAGACAACGCCCTTGACCAGAGTAAATCTTTTGTTAAGGGTCCGATTGATAGGAGAATTGTTTGAGGCATCAGTGAAGATGAGCATACTACCAGAATACTGTTGGCGTAATGAAACGAGATATGTTCAGAAGGCATTTCTCATGGATGTAAAAACGCTGACTCGTGATATAGATGAGATGGGCAATCCATTCACTGACACTACTAGTGATGTTCTCGTGCGGGATCCTCTCGTGCTGGGCAGAAGAAACAGTGTATAGCTCGCTGCTGCTGACATCGACTTCAATATTAAAACGAATGGACAGGAACAACGCAACGCTGTTTTGAATTAGCTGCTTACTAGCCAAACTAATCCTTCCGAATAAGGCTGCCTTTGTGTATTGCTTGGAAGATCATTCTGCTCCAAACACAAGATAGAACATGTGCAGAGACGCGCTACTTCCTTGAATGAAGGATAATCCTTACCAGAAAAGACTTGAGAGATGGATACTTCCTGCATTAAATTGTTGAAGTACACGTGGAGGTATGATGGAGGTATATAAACTGCTAAATGGGAAGTATGATATTAATGTATCTTCTAACATTATGATGTTTTATAAAGACTGTGAATGGAATAATTGTGGAATAATTAGCATCATATATATATATATATATATACATATATATATATATATATATATATATATGTCGGTATTTGCCTCTCCCTATAGCGAAAATTATTGCAACTGCGCTAGTTTCTAGTAGAATGGACAATTGTAATTCCATGTTGTACAATAATGCCCTTAAAGCGATTATTTGATAATTTTAATATCTTTGTAATGTACGCAATTATTAAATAATCCAATTAATTTGATTACTTCATGTAATTCTATGCCTTTGTTTCATTAGAATTATGTTTAATTAATCACCAATGACCCTGACAATATATCGAAAAAAATAACTGCGCGTACGCGTAGTTTCCACATTGGCCCAAACTTCACGATCCGTATAAGGCATGCTCATGAACATTCGGGACTGTCCGTCAGACTTCGATTAGCTACGCCGTGTTAATAGATGCAAGAAAAACGTCATCAACGTGTGTGTATTTACATTAGCCACCGCCATGCGAACGAGTCCTGACGAATAAAATTATCAAAAGGAAACGTGGACCAGCTGCTGTTTTTGTCATAGATTTAGCAAAGAAAAGAAGGAAAATATATGGAATAAACGGAGAATGAACATAGCGACAGTTCATGACAGACGGATTGATTTAAAAGAAAAAACTCCAGCTCTCCACGCACGAAGCCGCTGATGACATATTGAGCGATTGGCATTGTTTTTGTTGGAATATAAACACACATGGAATCTCAACTATGGTACTATCATGTTCCTTTTTCATTAGGTACATCTGGCTATACATTTTAAAGTTGTGTTTTAATGAAACATTTAGATAACCGAAACTTACTGAAACCCAGAAACATTCAATAATGAAACCATTTCGTTTGCACCATAAATCCAACTGGTATTTCCATAAATAGTATAAATACAACATTACACATCACATGAAGTAGTGTACAATATTAAAATAGCATATGTGGCTATGCACTTTCCTATCTACATAAGGTTTAATTTTAGTTTAAAAAATGTAGATCTATCAAGAGCATAATACCGTTATTGTCGACAAAATATTAAAATTATATTGTATCAGTGTAGCATGTTTTATTTTGTAATGGGAGTGGAATAATTATTTGTTCTGCCCATCATTTAGAGTAAAAGATATTGAACTTGTTTCTGTGAAACTCCCGTTTCGATGACAAATAAAATGACCATTGTATGATGTAAATAAAGTTATAAAATTACAAAACTTTAAAAGTAACGTATAATTTAAAACACTGTTTTCAGTCATCATTGGTGTATTTAACTCAAGAAGATCCATAAAGCATTTTGAATGTTGTGGAACATTTATATTTTATGAAGTTTCAAAGTTATTGTAAAAGCAACTTTGTCGACACCTTTTTATACACTACTCCCTGTATAGTTAATTAAACACAAACTTGTTTCAACAAATTTTGAAGAATATGCTGTAGAACACGGTAAGCATAAGAAAGCATCAATTTTATTTTTTATTTTTATTTTGGAACATAATGACGGGATATTGTGCATCCAAATGCACAAATCGATCGATTGCACAAATCCATTTGAAACATGTAGCGATGTACAGTAAAAAA
This sequence comes from Paraescarpia echinospica, assembly GCA_020002185.1. Classification (NCBI taxonomy): domain Eukaryota; kingdom Metazoa; phylum Annelida; class Polychaeta; order Sabellida; family Siboglinidae; genus Paraescarpia; species Paraescarpia echinospica. Next base: position 52,847,936 of record CM034542.1, read on the forward strand.
ATTATTGTCTATAGAATGGTTTACATGGTATAGAAATGTTCCTAAACTAATTTGGCAGAACAAAGTCAGACATCTATCACATTGTCCAATCAATAGCATTGCTATGCATTTGATACACAAGGCTGTCAGATGCACACATCCATTTGATACACGAAGTGATGTACAACTTCCCAGTAGATGTCGCACAGAACAGAATGGGGCAGAACAAACTCAGGCATCATCTTATGTCAGGTGACCCATTCTCCAAATAATGACAATGTTGAGTAGAACTCTTCAATTTCCTCTTTCCATCAAGATTTAACAAGATTTAACAATATTGCCACCCAGAGAATTAACTCTAGGTGGCAGGTGGACAAGGAAGCCCTTTGGCTTATCGAGAGTCCGATCCTTTTATCTATGTGTATCCCGCCCGTCTGAGGTATGTGTCGATTTTATTTTTAAACATATTCACGCTACTAGCACCCACACAATCAGCAGATAATCTGTTCCATTAATTTATAGTCCTTTGTGAAAATGAAAACTTTCTTATATCTAATCTACTCTGCTCCTTTGCTAATGTAATTTCATGTCCTCTAGTTCTTCTATCTTTCTTAATTGAAAAAAAAAAAATTCTATCAATATTTTCATAACCATTCAATATTTTAAACACTTCTATCTGATCTCCTCTCAATCTCCTGGTCTCTAGTGTTGTTAAACCGCATTTTTAGGCGTATTTCGTAACTAAGATCCCTCAGTTTTGGTATCATTTTAGTTGCTCTCCTCTGCACTCTTTTTAGCATATCTATGTCCTTCCTGCGATATGGCCTCCACGCTTGAATACAATATTCTAAATGAGGCCTAACTATTGTTTTGTAGAGCGGTATTATTAGCTCTTTTTCCTTATACGTTATGTTTGGCCTAATTAATCGAAATATTTGATTTCCCTTTGAAGCTGCAATTCCGCACTGCTCTGAAACCTTCATATCAGCACTTATGGTTAACCCTATGTCCTTTTCTTTTACAGTAGTACTTTGTACAGTACCCCCCATTGTATATTCTACCTCTTCGTTCCCAT
>CM034542.1:52849989-53103278 GCA_020002185.1 Paraescarpia echinospica
GGCAAAGGGGACCTTCTGATAACTTTCTAGTTATCAGAAATTCCACTTATCAGTATTGCCATGGGTCCATGGAGGTTCGACCTTATCCAGAGTCCACTGTATGTTTTCCTTTATTCTGGCGCTAATAAATAATTCTACACAATTATTAATATGGGTCATTCTCGTAACAATAAAGTAACATGTCAAAGATAAATGTTTAATTGGTATGTTTTTAGCGAGTACTATTAATATCAAATGTGCTGTTCACATAATGCAGCGCAAATTGATCTGATCTATTACTAGATTAAAAAAAATATATATTCATGGATAAAAACTTATGTATACTACATTGCAGATCTGCTGGTGTCCAAAATTCGTGCATCGCAAATTTCCGTGGCAACACGGTATTGTGTACTTTTTAACGAACCTGAAACTTTTATATTAAATGATGACATGCCAGCCAGGTTTACTAACAATCGTAGCTGTACCATTAGATGCAGTCGGTGAACGTACGAATCACACATTTTCATGTTTCGGTTCAAATAACTGGGGAAACGGGGACTTTAAAAAACGGCTGACTGGAATTTTGATAAATAAACAATGCTTACGCTTCCTACACTTATAAAAAGAGCTGTCAATATGCAGATGTCTACAAATTGCTTATTTACAATGCTATTGCTTGAACCAACTCACCTTGGAGTCTAACATGTCGACTGTGTGTGTAACGTCAACGGTCTTTGCGTGGTTCACTGCGCGTGCATGAATATTCATTATACTCGGGCTGCATAATTAATCATCCACGTGGCAGCAAGCAGAAAATTATTCGCGTAAACACAATTGTTGTGCAGATAACACCCAAATTATGAATAAACATGCAAGACACAAGTTGCAGAGAAAGAACTTATGGAAAATTATCACGTTTTGATACAGTATATCTCGAAGGCATATTAGCTTACAAAGAATCGCGTTAAGGATATTACAAAATTACAACGTACACAGAATTGCTTAACAAAGGGTTTCACTTACATTAAGAGGGACAGGATGCAGAATAGGTCTTTTTCGCAATTTGTTTACCACAAACCCCAAACTTTCTTAAAATGTTGGCATGATTGCATTTTCAATAAATCGAGATACCTTTATTTTGGTTACGTGGATGCCGTGGGAATGGCGGCCATCTTGATTTTAGTGTTTTTGTGCATATTCGCCAACATCAATTTCATATCAATAATATTCTACATCATAATATATTCGAGTTCATTTCAATGTTAGATCTAGTGGCAGATCAGCATCGCGCCGGAGTTCATGGTTGTTGTTGGGTTTTGCTTATCCATTTCCGGACGTTGCAGCCTTGATGGATTGTCTATAGACAGCTCTTTCTCCCCACTCGCCAGACGTCGGCTCCCATCCATTCCTCTATGTCCTCCCCCCATTGTCTCCCAGGTCTTCCTCTGCTTCTTCTGCCTTCCACTTTTCCTTCCATTATTAGTCTCTCTAGAGACTGATGCCGTTTCACATGGCCGAAATAACTTAGTTTCTGTTTCTTTACAAAGTTCAATTAAGTTCCGGGTATAACACCAACCTCTTCTTCGATGGATTCGTTAGTTCTGCGTTCAGTCCACGAAACTCGTAATATATTTCTATAACACTTGTTTTCATGTTCTTATTAAGAGTCCAGGTTTCGCATCCATATGTAGCCGTTGGAAATATGCAGACTCGGATAATTCGTAGTTTCATATCTTTGTTCGTTGCTTTCCACAGCTTCTTCATCTCCGTCAACTTTTTACTCGCCATTGCCAACCTCCGCTTGATCTCTTTCGTCCCATCTCCATCCGCTTCTATCAGTGACCCCATGTATTCAAAACTGTCCACTCGTTCTATTTCCTCGCCATCTACTGTGACCTCTGATGGTTCTCGACATCCCCTCACATCCATAATCTTAGTCTTCCTTACGTTTAGTTTCAATCCTTTCATCTCGCTGTGCTCTTTAACAGTAGTTATCAGTTTATCCAATCCCTCTTTTGTATCGGATATTAACGCTGTGTCATCGGCATATCTCAATTCATATATCTCCTGTCCATTCACTTTCAGTCCATTAAAAAACTTGCTTCTCGTGTCAGTCTCGACTTCTCTCATGATATTCTCTGTGTATAGACTGAATAGGTGGGGGGGCAAAATGCACCCCTGTCTCACTCCCTTGCAGACTGGGAACCAATCTGTGGTACCACACTCTAATCTCACTGCAGACTGCTGTCCAACATATAAATTTTGGATAAGTGATGTAATTTTCTGGTCAAATCCCATGTGTATTAAGGTTTTCCAGAGTTGTTATCAAAAGCTTTTGAATAATCTATGAAACAGATCCTTAGGTCATGGTTGAATTCTCTGCATTTCTGAATTAACATCTTCAGGTTGAAAATATGATCTCTTGTTCCTCTTCCAGTTCGGAAACCAGCTTGTGTTCTGTTGACTTCACATTCTAATTTTGTTGTGATTCTCTTCATTATGATTTTTAGCATAATTTTGCTCGCATGGCTGATGAGGGATATAGTCCTGTGGTTTGAGCATTCTTGTATGTCACTTTTTTTCGGTATTGGTATAAGGATGGCTCGTTTCCAGTCCATGGGCCATGTTCCACTTCTCCATATTTTCTTGCATAATGTGTGATAGATATCCACGCTTGCTTCTCCACTTGCTCTTATTAGCTCTGCAGTGATGTTATCAGTGCCAGGTGATTTTCCGTCTTTTAGACTTTTTATTGCCCACTCCACCTCTGAACGCAAAGGCTCAAGTTCATCTTCTGGTTCTGTCCTCTCTCTGCCTTCATCCATGTGTACCTCTTCTGTTTCTTCTTTCTTAAACATGCTTTCACAATATTGCTTCCATCTTTCAAGTATGTCATCGTTTTCTGTCAGAGTCATTCCCGTTTCATCTTTAATAACGCCAAGTCTAGGTTTGAACGACTGTGTCATAGTCTTGATTTCCTCAAACATACTGCGACTATCGTTCCTTCTCATACATAGTTCTATCTTGTTGCATTTCTTCTCTAGATATTTCTTCTTGTCTTCCTTACACATTCGTTTAATCATCTTGCACTTCTCTCTGTATTTCTCATGACAATTCTCACTCATTTCTTTGTTCTTCTTTAACTCTTTCCTTTCGTCAATCATCTGCAGTGTGTCTTTGCTTATCCATGGTTGTTTTTGTCTCCTCTTTTTAGTGAAGTGTTTGTCAGCTGATTCCATAATGATGTTCCTAATTTCTACTGCCAACTCTTCTGGTTCCTTCTCGTCAGCCACTGTCTGTAATACTCCGAAACGGTTCATAACCTCTACTCGGTATCCTTCTTTGATATCACTGATGTCATACCTCACTATCTCTTTCCCTCTCTTCATCTTTCTTAATTTTATCGCAATCTTGGCGCTTAGCAATTCATGGTTAGAGCCACAATCGGCTCCCGGTAATGTCTTTGCATTAAACACAGACGTCCACCATCGTTTTGGTATCAGTAAAGTCGATTTGATTTCTGTTCCGACCATCTGGTGTTGTCCAAGTGTACAGTCTTCTTTGATGTTGTATGAAGAAAGTATTGGTGATCACCAGTTCGTTCTCTATGATAAACTCAACAAGTCTATATCCTCTCCCATTTCTCTCGCCTAGTCCATATTTCCCGATATTTCCATTTTCTTCTTCGTTTTGACAACTGTCAACTTTTGCATTGAAATCGCCCATTAGTACTACCATGTCTCTCCTGTTTACCTCGTCAACTGTTCGTTGCAGTGTATCATAAAACATTTCTATTACGTCGTCGTCTGCAGTGCTCGTTGGTGCATAAATTTGAATACATGTTATATTCGTGGGTTTTGCTCGTATTCGTATGGTATTAATCTGTCATTGACCGGATTGTATCCTAATAGTGCATTTTCAGTTTTCTGTGATAGACAGAATGCAACACCACTCATCCCTGACTTAGGTGCTCCTGAGTATATAAAATTTCCTCCTGAATCCGGGCGAAAGTGTCCTTGTCCGGCCAACCTCTGTTCCGCAATCCCTAATATATCTACCCCATATCTTTCTGCTTCCGATGTTACCATTTGTAGTGTTCCATGACTCGTTTTTCTGATGTTCCATGTTGCCACACGGATTTTCCCTTTTAGCTTTTTGTTGCTGGTTTTACCTCCCGCACAGTCGGGCATACCACCGTCATCAGCTCTGGCGTCATTTCCAACATCTCCAAGCTCTTCCCCAGTATGTGTAGTCCTATCCAGCCTGGGGGCCCACCACTAGGACCTCTCTTACTCTCTGTATTCTCCATCAAGGTTTCTTGGGCTAATACAGCGGTAGTTGCCCACTGCTTTCCGCTGGTTTGTGTATGGTTAACTCCATTATTCCTTGACTAAAAAGTCTTTCACCGCAGGACAGCGGGTCACCGGTCCTTCCACATGCGTCTTGGTAGGTACCTTGCAGCCTGGTGAAAGGCTGTTGCTGTTTCGCATTTGTAGCCGGGGGTGTAGCCAATCGGCTGGCCGCCTACTCCTCCGAGACAGTCTTTGTGCACTGAGGGCAGACGTCCCTCGACTCAATAGGCATTAGCCTACAAGCCTTACTCATGTAGTTTTGCTGGTCAGCCGAGACCATTGCCCGGGGTGTGGCCACTGCCGTACACTAGCAGTTCCTAGGAGCCATACATGAGCTAGATAGACTGTGGGAACCAGTGGTTAGAGCCTCCACAGAAGTGGAGCGGCTGCCCATCACCAAAGGGACTATCCCTCCAGGTTCTACCCTACAGCCCAGTAGTGTTTTGTGCATATTCGCCAACATCAATTTCATATCAATAATATTCTACATCATAAAATATTCGGGTTCATTTCCATGTCAGATCTAGTGGCAGATCAGCATCGCGCCGGAGTTCACGGTACTGCTGCTAAATGGATAACACAAGGGTACAACAATTAATGGTCAATTTAGGTTACTACTTCTTCTAGTCACCCGAAGAGGGGGTCCCGTAAAAGGTATCCATGAAACGTGTCCTTACCTTTCCCCAGCTTACCTATTTTCTACTGGCGTCCTGGCACATAAGGCTTAATCATCGTCTCCAACTTGTCCTATATCTGAATACCGGTATTTCAACATTTTCTAACCCAGCTGTTGTCTTTTTTCTCAACGGTTGTTCACCAGGTTGTCTTAGGACCACCCACTTTCCGCTTCGCTTTTGGTACCCATGTTAGGGCCTTCAAACAGTGCTTGAAGTCATATTTTCAAGCACATGCGCACTAAATTTCCGTCTTATTTTCGAGATTGTTACGCTGATCAACGACAATTCTCAAATTGCGTCAATTCAGGCTAACCACAAAATACACCAAGTATGCAGTGCCTTCGCACAGATGGTTATATGACAATGCGGAGCAGAGTGTTCATCGTTCAAGTTCGTATCATAGTACATTTTGGAATCCGCATTGGTAAAAATGTATATTTATGGCATTAGAAAATGACACAAAGGCATAGACTGATTGGGAACAGCATTGGTGGACAAGTAATTGGCCTCTATGGGTAATTGGCAAGACAGGGAGGAGAGGTGGGTTATGCCTCCACATTGCATGTGCCAACTGTGCTGAACCAGTGCTGATTTGTTATTGTCACTCGTGCACTATTCGAGTGTCTGGTGATGTGGCGCTTCAGTCAACGTGGGTGAACAGATCGTTGGCAATGCAATTAAGAAAGCGACATGTCGCTACAATCACGTGCATAACTGTGACACGCACCCGTTTAACACACGCTTTGTGTATACAGCTACCTGGCGAATCATATCAGGAATCTACAATCACACAAAAACTGTGCACCATATTGTCGTACAGCAGCAGATGTTGAATATTTTCTTGAATGTCCTGACGTAAAAAGGCGTTCACGTTGGTGCGCTTTGATGCTATCTCGGCTTGTAGAGGACGGACCAGAGTATAAAAGACCGAGGGATGGGCACCAACCTGCCAGTGGAACAGAAGACAACCACACGTTGATCCAAAGAACTCTGCCAAGGTAATCAACACGTAAGTAAACTGTTGTGTGGTCTTTCTAGCTTTGCGTTTATGATAACTTAAAACTGTGGCAACGTTGTTATTAGCTTATAACAAGAACCGCATGCATTTGGAAATGGTCCCCAACACCTAGGAGTACAGAGAAAGGGTTCATGGCTGCCTTTAGTGACACGTTATCGTGTTGGATGTAGCACTCGGGGACATATATACACCGGACACGGCAAGCTGACACAGTGTTCTGGCTTTGTGTTGCAGAGCAAACTTTGTTTGGGAGCTATATTAAAACAAGGGGACAATATATCGCTAAAGAAAACATTTAGTGTACAGTGTATGTCACCCTATCGGTACACGTCATCAAAGCAACCAACCGTCTTTTGCAGCAACCAACATCCACAATGAATTCAATCTACATTTTTCTGGCAGCATTCTGCTTTTCACGTACGTATTAACGATAGCTTCCATGAGACACACACGTCCGCCGCACACGCGCATCCACAAACCACGCACACGCACACACAGACACACACAGACACACACAGACACACACAGACACACACAGACACACGCAGAGACACGCAGACACACACAGACACACACTGACACACACACAGACACACACAGACTCACACAGACACACACAGACACACACAGACACACACAGACACACACAGACACACACAGACACACACAGAAACACACAGACAAACACAGACACACACAGAAACACACAGACACACACAGACAGACATACAGGCAGACAGACAGACATACATACAGACAGACAGGCATACAGACAGACAGACAGACAGACATACAGACAGACATACAGACAGACAGACAGACATACGGAGAGACAGACAGACAGACATAGACACACGCATACACACACACACACAGACAGGGAGAGAGAGAGTGAGAGATTGAGAGATATATATATATATATATATGTGTGTGTGTGTGTGTGTGTGTGTGTGTGTGTCTGTGTGTGTGTGTCTGTGTGTCTGTGTGTCTGTCCACAATCCGTTCACTCCACAATGTCTCCTTATTCTCACACTCCGATGTATCAATCTCCGTGTGTCTCCTAATGTCTCCTGTGTCTTTACTATTCACCAATCTCATTAGTCTCTCACGATATATTTATGTGTCGGTAATGTGTCGCACTCTCTCTCACACTCTCATCACTTATATATATATATATATACTATATCTCTATAACGTGTATGCTAATAACACACACACACACACACACACACACCACGCCACCGCACACACACACACACACACACACACACACACATACACACATTAAACACACCGCCGCTGCGCCGCCGGCCGCAGTCACCGCACGGCTGACTGGAGACGACCCGGGAGACACACGGAGACGTACGGAGACACACCAGATACACAGACCCACAGACACACAGACACACAGACACACACACACACACACACACACACACACACACACACACACACACACACACACACACACACACACACACACACACACACACACACACACACACACACACACACACACACACAAACACACAAAGTAACGTGAATCAAAGACGTTTCTTGTGTTTTAGTTGCGGTGACCTACGCCGAGGAGGAAGAGAGTAAGTATGATATTTCCTATGTAGAAGGGATTTGTCGAGGAACAATATGCTCTATAGTTGTACTAAATGTCGTCAAAATGTTATTTCCTTAAAATGTAATTTCATCTTTTAATTAAATATGATATTTGGTCATTGTTATTAGCTCACAAATAATCAAAATTAAATACTTCTTGACTGTGTGACATAAACACAAATGTACCCAACTAGTCGCCTGACACTTAATTGACTTAGTCTATTGTCTCTTTGAACGGACGTTCACCGTCGCCTTGTAGCTTGGCTGCCGTGGACCGACTGCTCGAAGACATGCGGCGGAGGCACGCAGTCGGTGACCAAGTTGTGCGGAGGGTTTCGTTGTTTCATGAAGGAGGCGTCGTGCAACACGTTCGCCTGCGACGGTCAGTCACATCGAATGTCGCCTTTGTAAGACTCTCTCGCATATAAGGGAGGAAGGGAGGGAGGGAGGCAGAGAACTAGAAGGCAATAAATATGGGAGGGAGGTAGAGAACTAGAAGGCAAGAAATAGGGGAGGGAGGTATGGAGAACGGAGGGAGAGAGGAAGAAGGAAGGAAGGACGTAGGGAGATAGAATGTGCGTGCATGCTTATGTGGGTATGTATGTATGTATGTATGTACGTACGTACGTACATAGGTACGTATGTATGTAGTATGTATAATTATATATATATATATATATATTATGGAACCTCGTTTTAAGATCACTTTGATAATACAACCACCTCACAATTAAGGTCAACCTAGGATAGTCCCAAATTATTTCTATAAAAACAAAGAATTCGAAAACTATGTTTGTTAATATGGTCACCTCACCATTCAGGTCACCTCACCATTCAGGTCACCTCGCCATTCAGGTCACCTCGCCATTAAGGTCACCTCGCCATTCAGGTCACCTCACCATTCAGGTCACCTCACCATTCAGGTCACCTCGCCATTCAGGTCACCATTGCCCCGTCCCGAGGGCGACCTTATTAGGTAGATTCCACTGTGTGTGTGTTTCTGTGTGTGTGTGTGTATATATATATTCATACATACCTATATGCATACATATATACGTACATACATACATACATGCGTACATACGTACTTACATACATACATACATACATACATACATACATACATACATACATACATACATACATACATACATACATACGTACATACACACATACACGGATACATACAAACGTACTTACGTACATACGTACATAGATGCATTCATACATACATACATACATACATACATACGTACACACGTACACACGTACATACGTACATACGTACATACGTACATACGTACATACGTACATACGTACATACGTACATACGTACATACGTACATACGTACATACGTACATACGTACATACATTCATAAATACGTACACACGTACACACGTACACACGTACACACGTACACACGTACACACGTACATACGTACATACGTACATACATACATACATACGTACATACGCACATACGCACATACGTACATACGTACATACGTACATACGTACATACGTACATGCATACGTACGTAATAATTATGTATGGTGTGTGCATGATGACTATTGATTACTTAATGATTAGATGGATGAGTGAGCGAATGCAACGCTCATGCACACACCGCCTACCAAGTTGACGAAGCTTCACCATTGCATGTGCTTGACGCATTACAGAACCTCTACTGACAGCACACTGGACGGACTGTAGCAAGCCGTGTGGTGGAGGTGTCAGACACGCTCTCAATGGCGCCGGGGAGACTCTGCAAACAATGGCATGCAACTCTCAACCATGCAGTCCAGGTTAGTCTGCGCTTTAATCATACGACATTGTAATGGGCCAAAATAATGCGATTTGTACATGTATTTTGTAAGCCACAAAAAACAGTGTTTATTTCCTTCCTTGGCGTAGGACGCGCTCAGTTGATTAATATAGTCAACTCTTCTTATTATCATTTAATACCGGAAAAGAATACCGGAAAAAGATTATATGTTTCTCTTCCGACCCAAAAATTCGTGTGCACTCACGTTACTAACTAAGAGTTATCTATTGTTTATTGTTATTGCATTAGATCTGACATAGGAACACTAATACTAATTAGCAATCGAATTGGATGGAAATAATGTGTCAGATTTGGCTTCACTAAATTTGTCATATCGTTTTGCAAACAATTCGTTTTCGTGGAATATCTTAACGATGTGAATTATTCAGTAAAACCTTATGTTCATTATCCTATGTAAGATGGCTGTCATATATATTATCAGCAACGAGAAATGCGTGGATTCAACATCAATTATATATTATTATTGGAAACGTGAATCCAAAATTTAAAAAGAAGAACGTCTGTTTCATCCATCTTTCTCCAGTCGTCGGTCAGTGCAACGCCAACGTCGTCTTCCTCGTCGACAAGACTGGATCCGTCGGCATCAAGAACTTCGCTGTCACCAAACAGTTCGTCATCGACGTCATCAAGGGCCTTCCTGTTGCCAATGGCAACGTCAAAATTGGCGCGATCTCCTACTCGACCAAAGCCGCAGTTGGCCTCGTTCTGGGCAGTACCCAGGACGTTGCTTCCATCGAGAGCTCCGTGTTTGCCATGAAATTCGACGGCTCTGCGGCTAACACCGTGATTGGAGTGCAGAAGATGCGAAATGCGTTTGCAGGCGTGTCCGGCAAATCTGTCGCTGTCATCATCTCTGACGGGCCTTCCGTCTCTGAGGGCAACGGTGACCCGAGAGCTATTGCCGAGGCTGATGGAGCTAAGAACGAAGGCGTGAAGATCCTTGGAATCGGCAAGTTCTCTTATGTTTATGATGGCGACAATCACACAAAATAGTCTGTCGAATGTGTGGCTGGATTTATGGACATGTCCATCCTTCGAAAAAAGAGATAAAATTTAATAGGTGTAATTTGGACAAGATTACACACATAAATAAGACATTTTCACCTCAACAAATCACACTTAAACAGTTTTTTGTATGTCGATTTTCTATGTTTTCTGCACTGTTTATTGGTGTTAATGAAAGATGATATTGTCATTGTGCATTAGCTGATGTATACAGTTTTTTTAGAGACGTGTTGACGTGTGTTGTTCGCACTGGCGCTGTGCTAGAGCGTTGGGCTCTCAATAAAGAGAACCCGAGTTCGATTCATGTGCTGCCTTGTCGAACCTTGGACAAGTTTTTTTCACTCACCATTGCTCCAGTTCACTTAGCTGTATGAATGAGTACCTAGCTATAGACAGGGGTGAATATTTATGTACGAAGTCTTCGCACATTAATTGCAGTATGGCTGAATGCTTCCCAAATAAGTCGTGATGGTTTTTTATTGAAAAGGGATGCCAGAGATTGAAGTGTAAAGCACATTGAGCTGCCCTAACGACTGGATACTGTGCTATATAACTATCAGAACTTATATTTACCTTTTTGTTTCAGCTGTTCGTGGTCAGAATTCGGAATTGTCTGCCATCGTAAGTGACAGCACCCAGGACCTTCTTAGCGTGGACGATTATAGCAATCTCAACACGCTTGTTGCGGACATCCTTGCCAAGATCTGTGGTACGTGACATAGCTAAATATCGCTATCAAAGACATATTAATATACTTAATATGTCTTTGATATGATCTTATATTATAATATAGACACTGATCTTTACTTAAATATGATTTTTTTCAGTATTAGTATTTAATAGATTTATAACTAATATTTAGTTTGGAGGTAGAAGTCGCATACTTATTATTTGGACAAACATCCAACATTTTTTACACCTATATAGCGTATGTTTAAATTCCAAAGGAAATTCCCTGAGGGGAAAGAAATGGGTTCTCTTCGTTGTAGTGAACGACAGAGAAGCTTCCTATTAATATTGTTTCGAAGACGTAGAGTCGACATATGCAATGTGATTTCATCTTAATATATATACGCGTTAATGTCTCCGTTGCAGCTTAAAGATCCCATCTACCCTGGATAAGATGCCGGCGATGATCATAAAGAAAAGCATCTACACCATCAAACACACGAGGAATGATTCGAACTGATCTTTACATGTATGGAGAGGGGGTCTACAGCCGAATGACAAAATAAACAGAATTTCACCAAAAACCTTGCAGTGTATTCGTTTGTGTTGTTATTTGTGAATGCAGACATGCTTCACATTATGTCACATGTCACAACATAGAACACAGTACGTCCCAAATTCAACATTCAGTCCTGCACACGATGTCAACGAGAAGTGCAATATTAGCGACTAAGCCTTTAAGTTGTTGACAGGTATTATTAATAATAATAATAATAGAGAGCTCTTAAATAGCGCGAATTTGTTTAGATAAAAAATCGATGCGCTAGTACATATCATTCATACACACATATGTACATAATAATATTTAACTATATACAAATGCATCCAGAAAGTATGGACCACCTAGACTAGTGGGAACGCATGTCGGAACATGTATGTCTTCAATCGAAATTTAAACTGAGAGAGAGTAGGTACACAACGCAGATTAACAGGCAGTTAATTCCAAACAGTGGGTGCGACGAAGCTGAAAGAGCGATCACCAGCATGTTTAAGGTTACGTTTAGGGACTTGCAACAGCTTCACGTTGGAGGATCGGTGGATGCGTAAGGTTTTCTGAGGAGCAATAGAAGAGGACATTTCACATTTTACAGTCTGTCGATTGGTGGCGTAGGATATTGTTGTTAAACCAATCTTTGAACTAAATATATTTTAGAAACGGCAACGACTGAGAGACACGATGAGATGGAGTTAATACCCTTGCCAAACAATTGTTCACACGTCGACATGGTTTGATCTTTACCAGAAATACCGAGACAAACCAATTACGCATGCGCTACCGCTGCATCCTTACCGCATTATGCGCCCAAGACAAACGCGCATTACACGCGGGGAAAGCATCACACCACATTTGCTAACCACTCATCTGATTCGTAGGTATCTTCGGCATAAACTGTGAAAAAATGATCAAAATTGGAGGTTATTGTTTGGCTAACATCCTATGTTTTAATGATTAGTCCAGTGTTTGTTGTAATGCAAACGGGAGCAACATATCGTATATCTTATGCCTTTAGGAAACAACACGTTCCAACGCCTATACAAGAAATGCTAGCGCTGACTGATCATTTGCCGACCAGGCTTTAGATCCGTAAGTAGCTTCGGCATCTACTGTGAAAATATCATCAAAATCGGGGAACTGTTTTTGGTTAACATCCTATTCTTGAATGATTACTCCTATGTTTGTAAATAGGCCCTAAATCAGAGTTCCGCAAACCGTTCAACTCAATGTACCTACACGTTTCAGTACAATTGGAAGTAACGATTTTTGTTTCATGGTGGACTGGAATTTACCAACACGTTTCAGTACAATTGGAAGTAACGATTGTTGTTTCATGGTGGACTGGAATGTACCAACACGTTTCAGTACAATTGGAAGTAACGATTTTTGTTTCATGGTGGACTGGAATGTACCAACACGTTTCAGTACAATTGGAAGTAACGATTTTTGTTTCATGGTGGACTGGAATGTACCAACACGTTTCAGTACAATTGGAAGTAACGATTTTTGTTTCATGGTGGACTGGAATGTACTGTTGCATTGGTTTACGCTACGATATAAAAGTTTAGTGTAATACACTATTGCAAATAATTAAGCACACCAAAGTTCACTTGCTTGTTTATTACGTATGAACTATGGAGTTTTCATGGTTAACTAAATAATGAATCCCCAAAATAAACACATTTACAAAAAGCTATGCCCACCACGGGTAACTTAACATCAAGACCATTTCTTTCGCTTTGTTTGCGTAAATTGACCGATGACTTGCTCGAAGTTTATATGTTCTACTGTCGTCTTCTCGACGCTGAGGATGGCAGAGTCACTAAGATGATTTTCTTCTATCGACGCTCGCAAATACGAATATTGTAATTGTAGCGTGACACGTAGATTCGTGAATACAGTTCAGGTCCATTGAAATAGGTGTGTTAGACAATCCAAGAATTTTACCGTTTTCACCGACGGTGGATCAGTCAAACCCTGGTGATCAACGTCCATGAGAGGTACTATGTAGGACTGACTGTCCAGCAGGTAGCCAACGTTGGCATTCGTTTCCTTGGGATAAGTCATCCTCTTACCATTTTTGTTGGAATCGATCCAGAGAGCTTTTCATAAGAAACTCAATGTGCTTTTCTTAACCTCCCCATGCCATGCACCGCTTCTTGTCTTTCTCCACAAAGCTTTGGTGTCACGACACGCGTGTTTAGTGACCAGACACAAACGCACTAGAAGCGCCGAACTTGTTCTTGTGAAGCAACTGTCCGCACCCACTTGGTTTCTGGCGATATATTCGGATTCTCGGAGACCCTCTCGAGTAGTCCCACAATACCATCGAAGAAATCGTTTATAGCCTTGGCATTCTGCATTCTGGCACTCCACGTGTTCCAGCGTGTTTGAGACTTCCGTTTGACTCTGGTGGTCAGTCTGCCGTAATTTCCAGAATGGTATATAAACGTGCATAAAACGAGAAAACGTTTCGATTTTCCCAAACAACGTTGCCACAACAAGTGGTTCTCGACAGGCAAAATTAATATTAACCAAGTTAGAGCTGTGATCGCCACAATTGAAAAACAGAATCGCTAATATTTAATTATAATGGGTAAGTTGACCGTCGATTCGGCTCGCCCCAGAACAGGCGCCCGGGTGCGTCTGCAGACTGCAACCCGCGCACTCGGGTCACCACGCCACTGATTACAGCGACAAGACAGCTTACATCACCGCTTCCAAATTGTTGCACGTGCATCTAATGTTACTAACTCACCACAGTGCATCGGATGACAATAGACAATAATCTCATACCATTATATTATTGATAATTTAATTATTATTTGTATTTTAATTTTAATTAAAAACTAAATGTCACCCTTAAAATAGCTCAAAACCATACAAAACACACAAAATGGCAACAATCGTTTTTACATTCACAACACTATTGAGCTATTTTTAAGCACTGTTGCCAAGATTCTACCCAACATGTTCACAAATGTGATTTTTGTCACGTACGCATGTGGACTAGGGAGTGCAATGCAAAAATTGGGTTGAAGAATAACGCTAAACAGACCAAGTTCTCAGCTAACAATCACCCTGAAAACACCAACGTTGTGTACAGGCAAGGCACTATTTTTCAAGTCGACGATTTCAGACAGATTGGCTCCCGAGTTAGCATTGCAACGAGATACATCTAGATCAGGAAGGCAGTGGCACGTAGAGCACACAATCAACTAAATATAATATGGAAATCTGCACTCCCACGCAATATTAACAGCGCATCTATTTGCAGCAGCGGTAGGCTATGTGCTTCATGGATCAATACACTCAAAAACAACTATATGAAACAAGACAGCCATCAATAATTACAAGCTCGAGACGGCAAGTGGACAAGAAACCTAATCTTTGGCTTATCGAGAGTCAAACACTGTTTTATCCATGTATTGTAAGATTTATAATTGTTAGCGCATTCACACTTCTAGCATTAGCACAATAAATGGAGACCCATTAAATAATGTGATCCATCGGGTCACTGTATATACCGTCTTTTCGGTTATTTGAAAATGTCAATGCAAAATAAATCCGTAAACGTTCGTTTTCAAATCTGAAATAAATAAAACAGTAGTTGGACTTGTACCTACGTATATTTTATCATGACTTGTGCTTGATTAAAAAAAATTACAAATGTGTACTTGTATTTGCAAAAATGTCAAGTACATTTCAGGTGTATAATTTGAGTAATTTAGAATACAAAATAATAGTTCTTTAGTATGTTAGCCCAGCTGTTTGATGCACAACACTGCTGAAAGCCTATCCTAATTATATCTACAATTAATATGTTTTCCAAAAAAAGTTAATACTGGGGTATCTGAATAATATCGATGGCGTCGGAGGGCGTTGTGTCACACCCGCTGTCACGCACAGTTGTTTGGTGCATGGGAACTAATGTACCAGCTCAAAACCATTTCAACGATTCGCTTTTATTCCTTTCGTCAACTACTGCTGGTCTGTTGTTGTAAGTATTTCATCCAAAACAACTTCTCTAAATAGTTTGTTTCCATGACGTTGAACACCTGTGTTAGAGAATTATAATATGGCTATATTACGGGAGATTTTGTCAGGTTTTTGTCTAAACGGCATAACACATTAGGACAAACGATTTGTGCTCCCACAAATACACAACTGAACTGTCTCCATCTAAACAATAAACATACCATTTATTGTTATAAACACAAAATATATAAGTACTAATTATTTATTTGTAAATTAAGATACATTTATTAATTCTTCTTACATGTATGTGTATTTAATGTTGTGTATCTGTCTGGTTCGTAATAATACTCCTAGGCTATATAATATAGCGCCACATTTGCTAACTATATTAAGGCTGTGCATAGCCATAGACAGACAAGAATCAAGCGTCATAAAAAATTTTGTTGTTGATACATTAAGTCAAAAAGCAATTAAAATGAGGCGGCATATCAAAACAGTTGTATTTACAATGTTGTCGTATTATTTAATTTGATTCGACCATAGTTTGAACGTATAATCGATAGAGATTGCGCTTACCGATCAAGACAGCCTGATAGGTGTATACTTATCCGATCAACATGGAACCGATTGTAAATACACACAAAGCGGTGACGTAGTACGCGTAGGCAATTAAGGATACGTTAGGGATAGAGAAGCGTTTCGAGATCAGGGCACTTGCAGACACTGTATAATATAGTAATGGTTTCTGATAAAAAAAACTTATTGCACGTCTGTGCTGTGCGAAGAATATATGGCTTAAAAGGTGTATTTTACGAGAGTACGTATCATCCGATGTGCAGATGATGCTTTAACTGGCTGCACGTTGTGACAGGCTATATTTGGCGGAGATAGATCGTAGAAATTGGTGGTGCAGAAAAGTTGATAAACAAGTGGAATTACTGATTGATAAGTATTATTCTTGCTTTAATATCATTCATAAAGTTGCAATAAACATATATTGAGTAGCAGTTGTGCTTAAAGTTAGTTAGTTATAGTATTTTAGAATACCTTAGTATAGTGAGTGATAATAGGGTAACTCACTTAGGCTTCGATAATTTGTAAACAAGATTTAACAAACCTGATTATGTGGTAGAATATATAGGAGATAAAGTAACAACCATCAAACTACTTACATAAGATAATATCTGTGTAAGCCAGTACTTGCTAGATATTTTGATTAGGTAGCATTGTTGTTAAAATTAAGCAAGGGCGATAGTCGGGCGGCGTAACCTAAATAAATAAAGCAGCCTAACGTAACGTAATTGATTGTATTTAAATTAGGTCACTACCGGTAATGTTAGCGTTCGTGTCAGGATAAATAGTTGGCTGTGTAATTGAAATTTGTAACCTAAAGTGTGCTGTAGTACACAGGAAACAGTCTTTATAAAGACTAAGTTAGTTAAGTTATTAAATAATTTCTGATCGGGATATGGCGCCTTGCAAGCGGCAAGTCAAGGCAAAGCGACACTTGGTGTGCGATCACTGCCACAGCTGGGTAGATTTTGCATTGTCCGGCTGTGGGAAGTCATGGGCAGAAACCATGGAGGAAGGATTCACCTTTCAGTGCATTGGGTGTTGGAAGGTGGAGTGTCTGCAGAAGGAGATAGTTAGGTTGACAGATATTGTGAAGGGAATGGAGATGGGAATTAGCAAGGAGGCAGGTCGAATGGAGAGAGACGACAGGGAGAGAGGTGAGAATACTGCAAGACTGAAGGAGAATAGCAGTGGCAAGAAAACTGAGGAAAGGAGATTGAGAGGAGGGAAGGTGATTGGAGGAGAAGAAATTGGAAAATCGACAACAGAAAACGTGACAAGCGTGAAGGTGACAGGGAAGAAAGTGACCGTAGAGAAGGAGGGAGGGAAGATGGGAAGGGAGAGGAGAGAGGAAAACGAGATGGGACGAACGAAGAAGGGACGAAAGGAAGTGAGAGAAAATGTGATAGAAGAGAAGTCGATAAAAGGGAAGGTGACAAGAGAAAAAGCGACAGGAAAGAATGGATCGGAAGAGAATGTGACAGGAGAGAAGACGACAGGGGGGAAAGACAACAAGCAGACAGATGCAAACCGAAGAAGGAGCTATTCTAAGGCAGTGATAGAGGGGGCAATGAGGAAAGAGAGGGTGTTTATGGGCGACTCCATTATGAGAAAGACGGACAAGGCACTGAGCGAGGGGAAGGACATCGTTGTTTGTTTACCGGGGGCTAGGATTGAACATGTAACTGACAGGGTAGAGAAGGTATTGGGACATGGCAAGGGGGGGTCTATACTGGTACATGTAGGAACAAATAATGCAGACAGGGAGGGAACAACTGCGATAGTACAGAAGTATAGACAGTTAGTGAGGAAGCTACAGAAGACGAGAGTTGAACAGGTTATTCTGTCAGGAATTTTGCCAGTAATGGGAGGAAGGGGGGCAACGTATAGAAACTGTAAGAGGATGGCGATCAACGTACTAGTTGAGCAGATGTGTGACGAAGAGGGGGTGGGATTCACAGATTTATGGGGATACTTTGTTGGGAGGGAAGATATGTACATGAGAGATGGCCTCCATCTTAGTGGAAAGGGGGCAGCAGTTTTCTCAGAGAACCTGCTGCGATCTGTTGACAGTGGGACAGGTTGTATCTATTTAAACTAGATTCGCAGGGGGGACTCACAGAAAAGCCTGAAAATGGAGGCATAGATAAAGACAGCACAAATAAATCAGCAAATAACAGTGTGGAAAACTCTTCTGAAGCTGGATATAAATGTGTTTGTTTAAATGCAAGGAGTATAGTAAACAAAAGAAATGAACTAAACATTATGGTAGAAGATATTGACCCTCATATAATAGGTATAACCGAATCCTGGACCACCACCGATATATCAGATGCTGAATTGGGACTGACAGGATATGTAATGTTTAGAAAAGATAGAATAGGAAGAAAGGGAGGTGGAGTTATTTTATATATTAAAGAATCTATTCAGGCTTATGAAATAAAATTAGAAAGAGAAGCAGATTGCGAAGAAGCTGTTTAGTGTAACATAGTTACAGGTAACTCAACGATAACAGTTGGGTTAGTTTATCGAAGTCCAAACATAAGCATAGAAGAGAATGAAAAAATACAAAACGCTATAAGGGAAGTAAGCAAACGGGACTGTATTATTATGGGGGATTTTAACCACGGGCATATACAATGGAAATCTCTTCAGAGTATGGGGAGTGAGGACCACAAGTTTTTAGTGTTAGTTCAAGATACTTTCCTTTCTCAACATGTGCTAGAACCAACCAGGGGTGAGAATGTGTTAGACATAGTTTTGTCCTCACATAATGAATTAGTTGACAATGTCAAGATATGTGAGCCACTGGGGAGTAGCGATCACAACCAGATACATTTTATCATCAAAGTAAAATCAGAAAGGAATAGTAAAAAGCAGTATAGGAGAAATTTCCACAAAGGAAGGTATAAGGACATGAGGAAATATTTAGCAAAGATAGACTGGAATAACACACTGAAAAATAAGACGGCAACAGAATGCTGGAATGTATTAAAGAGTGAAATTAAGTGCATAGTCGATAAATTTGTACCCTTCAAAAAACAAGGAAAACGGTCCAAAAAGAAACACTTATCGAAAGAAGCCATTAGAAAAATTAAGTATAAACAAATGATGTGGAAGTCATATAGATGTACTGGAAATGATGAAGACTACAACAGTTATAAAGAAGCACTTAACCAAGCTACAGCTGAAATTAGAAATTCAAAGAGAAGCTATGAACAACAATTAGCTAGTAATATAAAACATGACAGCAAGAGTTTTTATGCGTATGTTCGAAGCAAACAGAAAGTTCAAGATAAAGTCGGTCCTCTAGAAGATAGTGCTGGAAATATAATATCAGAGGGATTCTTAATGGCAGAAGACCTGAATGAGTACTTTAGTTCAGTGTTTACCAGGGAAGATATTAGTTCACTGCCAGTACCAGAGGCTAAGTTCAAGGGGGCAGATTCAGACTATTTAGGACAATTAATTGTAACCCCGGAAATGGTAGGTAAGAAAATAAGGGCTATGAAGGATAATAAATCACCTGGAGTGGATGGTATTCCACCCAAACTACTATTGGAAATTGTAGAACAAATTAGCATACCGCTTGCAACAGTTTTCAACTTGTCATTAGAAGAGGGAGTGGTTCCTTTAGAATGGAAAGAAGCAAACATTATACCGTTATTCAAAAAAGGTTCGAGAAACAAGTCAGAGAACTATAGACCAGTGAGTTTAACATCAGTGATTTGTAAATTGTTAGAAAGACTAATTAAAGATCACATGGTGGATTTTCTTGTTAAACAAAACTTGATAAACCCATCTCAACATGTTTTTTTTTAAAGCGAGGTCATGCTTAACAAATATGTTATGTTTTTTTGGAAGACATCGCTAAGTGGGTAGATGAGGGATCACCAGTAGATATCGTCTACTTAGATTTTCAAAAAGCTTTCGACAAAGTACCACATCAAAGATTACTGCTTAAACTAAAGGCCCATGGCATAGGAAATGGTATAATAAACTGGATAGAACAATGGTTGATTGACAGAAGACAACGTGTAGTAGTTGATGGGGAGGCTTCAAACTGGAAATCAGTATTGAGTGGGGTACCACAGGGATCAGTATTAGGTCCTATATTATTCTTAATATATATCAACGATTTGGATGATGAAATAACAAGCAAGGTGTTGAAATTTGCGGATGATACAAAAGTGTTTAGAAGTATTAAAAGTGATGGAGATAGACAGCATTTACAAGATGATCTTGACAGGCTGATCAAATGGTCTGAAAAGTGGCAAATGCTGTTCAATTTTGGGAAATGTAAAGGCCTCCACACAGGACATGGGAACGAAGAAGTAGAATATACAATGGGGGGTACTGTACTAAGTACTACTGTAAAAGAAAAGGACTTAGGGTTAACCATTAGTGCTGATATGAAGGTTTCAGAGCAGTGCGGAATTGCAGCTTCAAAGGGAAATCAAATCCTTGGATTAATTAGGCGAAACATAACGTATAAGGAAAAAGAGCTAATAATACCGCTGTACAAAACAATAGTTAGGCCTCATTTAGAATATTGTATTCAAGCGTGGAGGCCATATCGCAGGAAGGACATAGATATGCTAGAAAGAGTGCAGAGGAGAGCAACTAAAATGATACCAAAACTGAGGGATCTTAGTTACGAAATACGCCTAAAAAAATGCGGTTTAACAACACTAGAGACCAGGAGATTGAGAGGAGATCAGATAGAAGTGTTTAAAATATTGAAGGGTTATGAAAATATTGATAGAAATATTTTTTTATCAGTTAAGAAAGATAGAAGGACTAGAGAGGACATGAAGTTACATTAGTAAAGGAGCAGAGTAGATTGGATATAAGAAAGTTTTCATTTTCACAAAGGACTGTAAATGAATGGAACAGATTACCTGCTGATTGTGTGGGTGCTAGTAACGTGAATATGTTTAAAAATAAAATCGACACATACCTCAGACGGGCGGGATACACATAGATAAAAGGGTCGGACTCTCGATAAGCCAAAGAGCTTCCTTGTCCACCTGCCACCTAGAGTTAATTCTCTGGGTGGCAATCTTGTTAAATCTTGTTAAATCTTGTTAAATCTTGTTAAATCTTGTTAAAAACAATTTTAGAGATGCGTTTGACAAAAATCAATTCGATAAGTGCGTTAACCCGGGCGATTAGCACGAGCCTAGCGTCTTTGTTGTAATAGTGAATACCAATATTGTGAACATGGGAATTGCTACAGAGAAGTATTCTTGTAACTTGAGCAATTGCAACATGTTATAGATGGGGTAAGACCAAATTAAGGATTCGCTATTACCCAGGTAAAGAGTGCCCTTGAAAATTCAGTTTTGGTGTGATGTGTGAATTTTTTCGAGCACTTTGACATGGGACATGTTGGCCCAGTGAATACTGAATGTACTACTGCATTAGATCTTTCACGAGGTAGCAATAAATATACGCTAGTCGCTCGCGTATTCGCACAGTGGCTATTTTGCAGAACGCACCAATATTTCTAAATCCGTCACCTGATTGTGGCAAAATTGTGGGGGTATCAGGTTTGGGTTGATTTTTTTCTGAAAAACAAGATATGAGAATTTTACGAATTTTCTACAGCTTTTGTGTCAATGGAGGTTAAGTATGCTGTGAAATTTTCAAGAAGATTATTAGACAAACTTTGCAGGAAATGAAGGAAACGTTATAATGGCCGCCTATGTAAAATCTAATGTGGCCTTACCCCAAATTAGACGGCCCGTTTTACCATGACAACCGCCAAAATGTGATTTGAGCGACGGTGATGGTTTTCAGCTGCATTTGGAAGCTGATATAGACCAGAATACCGTGCAGCTATTACATACTGTTAGTATTACATCTAAAAGAGGTTTTAAAAGTAATTAATAAGCTAGTTATTAGGTGATATGCATGGAAAATAAAGTGATAATTTAGGTGGTGTGAAGGTTATAAACTACATTCCAAGCATGTTCTATGATACTGAGTACCCCGAAATATTGTGTCATAAGTGTATATGTGTGGAGTTTCTTTTAAATCCGCATCATGCGCGACAATATTGACATATTTCCAACAGGATGAATTTCGCCTAAGTCCTATCATTTATATTTTTGTAAGCGACATCTATAAATGCGTGTTTCTTAACCCCAATACTAACGTGACTGTTTATATGGAACTTGTATATATATATATATATATATATATATATATATCATACTTGGATCGCACAATAAGCAATAATGGGCAAGCAAGGAACATTATGATTCCATCCCCTCTAACACAGCCCTAATTTTAGTGAAACGTTGGCCACCGGAAGCAGGTTGTCCACACAGCTCTACCAATTAGGCATCTAGCACCTGTTTTTTTTATAATGCCATCCATACATTAACTGAGACAACAAGAACAATTTATAATCTACAGAAATATACCCCGAATGTGACTGAGAATATCATAGCATTGTGTCACTCTCCAAATATGCAGCGATCACAATGATCCGAATTAGTTCATTTTGAGCCATACAAATTAGAAATGGTCACCTAATAGAAGTGCCATATGCTGCAATTGTGTAGATGGACTGGCATGCAATCATTATTGACGGTCATGCACTTTTCAGCTGTAATATAACCGAATTATACCGAAGTTTGCACAAAGCAAGGCAGCTTAAAGTAATCGTAGGCTTACGTCAACTACTCTGATCTGATAAGAAGCATCACTGATATTATGTACGTTATATCTGTATATTTAACATCGGAAATAAATGTTTGTAGTACCCTTGTAAGAATTTGGTGACGTTTGAATAAAAGATGATTAAGACAATGGACTCGTTGATTTACTTGCAGAGATACTGGGTGCCACAACTGTCAGCAACCTTTATCACGTGTCTTGGATGTCCCTGTCAAACGTTTGTTTCTTTCTAAAATGTACTACTTTTGCCGGCAGTATCTCTTGTTTCCAATAATGTGGGTATATCAGCGAAATAAATAGGGGCCAATTAATTGATGTTTGAACACTATATCAAACAGAGATCTGCGCTTGTGTAAAAGTATGGTTATTGTAAGGGGGGGTAGTATGACAATTTGTGTGACGCAAGATATACGTTCTACTGGGCATCCAATGTTTCATCATGTACTATGTATACACCTCAATTTAAATTTGAATTGTAGCGCTTTATCTACAATATAATTGTAGTTACCATCAAAAGACGCCTCTGTGCCTTTCAGTGTTGTGAATATTGTTTGGTTTGTGCTCTTAACACCTGCTGGTGTCATACCCGAGTGACACACAGTTCATGATTGCATCATATTATTTAGCATAGTTTGTGGGCATTACACTATACCAAAATTCGTGAGGATCTGCAACTTGCATGTCCAATAAAATGCTGTTTAAAATAAAAATGTTGTGTATTTGTTTTGCAAAAAATACAACATTTTATGAAAAATGACAAACAAATATATTTCTTTCATATTCTATACATTTTACTACTATATCGGTAAGATACTGTATTGGGCTGTGTGTTCTGCCCAGTACCATTCATATCAGACAAACGTCGTATGTGGTATAACATTCCAAATAATCATGTTTAAACCAACTCAAGACGCTGTTTAGCTTGGGGGTGAACAGTTTGATGACTCATATTTTAATTGTTTTGAGACAGTGTAATTTTCCATTTGTGATTAATCTAGTTATATGTATAGCTTGATATAAATCTAACTTTCGTGAAGATTTGCAACATTCAAGACATATATTTGGGGTAAGATTACAATAAGGATTCGTCCGCCATTACCCATTACCTTGAAAATACCGTCTTGGTGTGATGTATGAATTTTTTCGAGCACTTTGACATGGGTCATGTTGGTCTAGTGAATACTGAATGTAATACTGCATTAGATCTTTCACGAGGCAGCAATAAATATACGCTAGTCACTCGACAAAGTGGCTATTTTGCAGAACGCACCAGTATTTCAAAATCCGTCACCAGATTGTGGCAAAATTGTGGTGTATCAGGTTTGGGTGGATTTTTCTGAAAAATGAGATATGAGAATTTCACGAATTTTCCACAGTGAAATTTTCAAGAAGATTGTTAGACAAACTTTGCAGGAAATGAAGGAAGCGTTATGATGGCCGCCTATGTAAAATTTAATGTGGTCTTACCCCATATAACGAAGTATGTGCTGCTGCTGAAGATAATTAACATTATATAAAAAAAACGTTTCAGAAATATGGTGTATAAAATGTCAAATATAACATTCCTACTTTGTATGCACAACATGACCTGGGTCAGTGTTCATGTGTGGCCTTTTGCGTGATATGATTTTGTGCCTAGCGATTTTCTGCTTCCGTCGGTGGGGTGCACAGAATTGATAATCCGTTTGTATTGTAATTACGAAAGCGACGCGTGGTCACGAACACGTACATAACTGTGGTACACGACCGTTTAACACACATGCTCCCTATTTAGATCACTGGTGAATCGTATCAGATCTTTGACCACGCTAAAATCGGACATCCAAGTGTCGACCAACAACAGATGTTCAATATCTGCTCGAGTGTACTGACATAAAAGGGCGTTCACGTTGGTGCTCGTTGATGCTATCTCGGCTTAGAGAGGACGGGCCATAGTATAAATGCACACACATCCGATGGACTGGCACTAGTGTTCCAGTGTGACTGACGACAAGGACAAGTTGATTCACCCAACCCTGCCAAGTTAATCTTCTGCGCAGAGAGTAAGTATCATGTTTTGTGGTCTTTCGCAAAGTTCGCAAATTCCCCCGAAATGTTTACGTATGGGTGGATAACGGGTCGGTCATCACCACGTATTGCTGGGGAAATTGATAACTATAATGGCGCCACCTATCGTGTAGAACATGTATTAATGTACATTAACGCTAGTTTGGTTATCTGAACCTAGCAGCAGAAATATGGTGGTGCTGACAGTGCAAAATAATTGAGGAGGCGCATGTCCGGGTAAAAAAATAAGTCCGGAGAATTACATTCCCAAAAAGGGTATAGTAGAATTTGTTTTGGGCGACCAGCCCGTCTGCACAGCCAAAGCGGTTGTACACGTCTGATTACAGGTATATAACGAGAATAATTTGAATGAATGAACGTTTATTCAGAACATTGGCAACAATATATATTTAGGGCTACGTCATCTAGCGGATAACGGGGATTTCAAATATTTGTTGGACCAATCTTCCGTTCTATGTTTATTTGTTAGATACTACCCTATTTAAAGTGAGCTTGTTGTATGTTACCCTTGATAACGGGGACGAGTGCTGTACCTAGAATTATATATGGCCGTAGACGTAGCCGACGTTACCGTCAAATTCACTGGCATATTTTGGGTTCAAATGTGAAGCCCAAATGCAAGAATATCTTCTAAATACCAACATAATAAAACACTGCAGTAGTGTTTTCAATCTTCGTTCAAGCCACTACTGGTGTCCTTTGAACAGCATAACGTTCCGGAAGCACTACACCGGGTGATGTGCATTTGGATACCTCGAATGGGTTGTTCTGGCCTTTCACATACTGTGTATGACCCAAAAAACAATTGAAACAAAGTTTGTATTCATAGAGGCCAATTAATTTAATAATTACGTTGGATTCCGATGCACAAGGTAATGGTGATGATAACTGTTTTTTTAAGAAGACGTCGACTTATGGAAAACAAAAAGCAAAAATGACCACCATCACAATGGACATCAGCATTCAACGTTATTGGTAATTGGTGTTTATATGAACTATGAACACACTTTGTGTCTATTCTTGTGTTTGTCTTTTAGGGTTTTACACGGGACGAGCTGGAACAATCAGTCTAGTATATTTAACGGGGTCAGGTGCGTGGCAGTCGGTGTAGTACGTTCAATATGCGGTAGTGATTTGAACGGTTCGCCTTGGGCCGGCAGTACAATATGCGGTAGTGATTTGAACGGTTTACGACTCACCTTCACGATGATGATGATGATGATGATGATGATGATGATGATGATGATGATGATGATGATGATGATGATGATGATGATGATGATGATGATGATGATGATGATGATGATGATGATGATGATGATGATGATGATGATGATGATGATGATGATGATGATGATGATGATGATGATGATGATGATGATGATGATGATGATGATGATGATGATGATGATGATGATGATGATGATGATGATGATGATGATGAAATTGATGATGATGATGATGATGATGATGATGATGATGATGATGATGATGATGATGATGATGATGATGATGATGATGATGATGATGATGATGATGATGATGATGATGATGATGATGATGATGATGATGATGATGATGATGATGATGATGATGATGATGATGATGATGATTTATGATGATGATGATGATGATGATGATGATGATGATGATGATGAAATGATGATGATGATTTATTTATTTATTTATTTTATTTATGATGATGATGATATGATGATGATGATGATGATGATGATGATGATGATGATGATGATGATGATGATGATGATGATGATGATGATGATGACTGATATGATGATGATGATGATGATGATGACGATGATTATTAACAAATAAAATGACTGACCCCTCACACACACTCCCCCCACACAAACCCCACCCCCACACACACATACACCACACATCCACACCCACAATCTTGTAAATGAGTTAAATCAACGTACATGGCTAAACGTGACAGACACATTAGATGTTAACTTGGCATACATCAATTTTATATGTGATTTTCAAGATCTAATAAACAAACAGTGCCCTCCAAAACAAATTGTAAACACGGATAATCGTTGTACAAATAACCCATGGATTACAAATGGGCTGAAAAATGCATGTAGAAAAACTATCTACAAAATATTCCTGTCGTGTCGTTTTTAGATCATCAAAAAAATTCACTATAGTAAATTATTAGACGAACACCGAAATAATATTTCATAAACATGAAAAAGTCTAAGAACTGCAATGGGAACAAATCTAAAACAATCCAACTACCCTAATCGTTTCATTATAGAAGGAGACAACTCATTCAACCAATTCTTTAGAACTATTGGACCTAATTTAGCGAAAAACATAAATATGCCGCCTAAAGTATCTGTATACGACTATTTAACTTGTAGAAACAAGAACAATGTGTTCCTGTCACCAGTTGACGAAAATGCACTTATACGTGTTGTAAGCAGTTGTAAAAGCAAAACCTCTTCTGACTGTGATGGCATCGATTTCATACTTATTAAAAGTGTAATTGTTTCTATTATAAAACCAGTAACATATATATATATAACACATCTTTTCAAACTGGAAATTTTCCTGAAAAGATTAACATTGCCAAAGTCATACACTTTTTAAATCAGGAAGTGTAAACGATATCAATAGGTCTATTTCCTTGCCTCCACAATTTTCATAAAAATTACGAAAGTTATGTAACAATAGGTTTAATACATTTATAAAAATGTGTGATATATTGAACCCTTGTTAGTATGGGTTTGGGGGGAAATGTCCACCACACATGCCCTTGTAAAAATTGTGTCTGAAATTACAAATTCTTTAAATAAACGAAAAACATACTACTGGGGTATTTATCGATCTAAGAAAAGCTTTCGACACACTATACCACCAACTACTATGTAAGAAACTGGAATTTTATGGTATTCGTGGTGTTGCTTATCAGTAGATGCGAAGTTACTTATAAAATAGAACACAATATGTTAGCTACGAAGGATATATGTCTGGTCATTTACTGAAATCGTGTGATGTCCCACAAGGTTCTATCTTAGGTCCGCAACTCTTTTTAATATATGTTAATGACATGTGTAATGCGTCGAAGCTGTTGAAGTTGATCTTATTCGCTGACGACACAAATCTATTTCACTCGCATAGCTACTTACCAGATCTGGTAAATGAACTATGTGTGGAGTTCAATAAGATGTAAATGTGGTTCTGTGTAAACATATTATCACTGAACATATCTAAAACTAATTATTATTTGGGAGATACAGACATAAAGAAAATGTTACAATTCTTATCAACAATAATGCTATAAAGAGAGTTCAATGTACTAAATTTCTAGGTGTCTTAATTAATGAATAATTAAACTGGAAGAACAACATTAACACGGTAAAAGCAAAATTTTCAAAAGTAGCATCTGTAGTATATAAAATTAGCCATTGCATAGACCAATCTAGCATGCGTACTTTGTATTATTCATTGTTCTTACCCCACTTGATGTATTGTTCGGAAATATGGAGAAACATCTACGTGACAAACATACAATGTATTATATTGCTACAGAAAACATTGGTACGATTGATTCACGGTGCCAGACGATGTGATCACACAAAAACTTGTTTTATAACTCTCGCATTTTAAAACTCAAGGATATAGTTAAGCTAAAAACTATTTTATTTATGTTCGACGCATATCATAATGTCTTACCAAATGACCTTCAACACTTATTTGTAAAGAGTTCACCATCATACACCGTGCGTAGAACACATCAGTTTATGAGAGAAAATGTACGTACGGATATGAGGGCCATGTCCCTACCTTCGATGTAAAATTGTGGAACCATTTAAATACATCGCTTGCTAGTATAACGCCAAACCATACATTTAAGCGTCATTACGTCCATATGCTGTTAAACAAATATGTTATGTAAATTAACATGGAAGTATATCTCTGATTCAAGTATAGAAAAGTAGATAATCATTTTCATTATGTATCACTGGAGTGTATTCTTTGAGTATACATGTACATTTTAGTGTGTATGTGTATGGTTATAACTTCTCATTTAGTATGGCCATATACTGTGTAAAATATTTGTTGACGATTTTGGGGTACACTTTTAAAAGATTAAAACTTCAATCTATTTCTTTTCAAACAATATTTCTTTCCTTTTTATTTAGGTCCTTACGTATAATTTACTTTGTATATTGTACGCAAGACTTGATTTTGAGTCATGACTTATCTTGACTTCATATGTTCTTTCTATGATATGTTTGAAATAAATTGATTGATTGATTGATTGATTGATCATTTCTGATATCACGATACATAATTTTGCATTGCAGCTCAGTTTCTACTAAGAATATTAAAAAATATCTTAATATGACAACACAGACACTAAGAGGTCCCATAATCCTGGATGTAAGTCCAATTTTCAGAATGAGGCCAACTGCTTTGAAAAGGTTTCCCGCTGGATTAGTATTCAGGAAAGTTTGACGTCTTAAAAACAACCGGGCAACCAACAATAGCATGAGGTGTCTATTGCGACCCCCGTTTCTCCGCAGGACAATGTGGAATGTTTCCTATCATCTGTCTGTTACAGCAAGCATTACCCACAATGAACTCGTTCTGCATTTTTCTGGCTGCTTTCTGCTTTACATGTAAGTATGAACTACAATTTTCCTATTAAAAGCATGTGATGTATTTCTTCGTAGCGTGTCATTATTCGGAGA
The DNA here is from genome assembly GCA_020002185.1 of Paraescarpia echinospica. Taxonomy (NCBI): domain Eukaryota; kingdom Metazoa; phylum Annelida; class Polychaeta; order Sabellida; family Siboglinidae; genus Paraescarpia; species Paraescarpia echinospica. The sequence continues at coordinate 52,879,741 of CM034542.1, forward strand.
GTTGACACTGACCAACGTTGTTTCATATAATGTTTATTTATTTTATTAAAACAAAGTACTCTCCCTACCATTATACTGATAATAAAACAATATAATATTGGTATTTTACATTTTGAACTTAAATGTAACAGGGTATGAGCGCATTCGTATTTTAATCACTTAAAGCATTTGCATTTGAATAATTCAAACAGTAGCACGTGAATAATTTAAAACATTTTGCATTTGCATTTAAATGCGCTGACTCACATTTGAACGGAAGCACACTGTCCACTCGCCATTGTTTAAATTACATATTTCACATTATCTGCTCAGTATTAATATCTCGTGGAATATATATATATCTTGTGATTTCAGTCGCGGTTAACGTCGCGGCTACTGACAGTAAGTATTATGTTGTCTATGAAAGGGTTTTCCGTGGACAAGTATTTGTCCAGAGTTACGCGACAATTCATGTATTTCGCTTCAGAGATCCAATTAAATTCTTTATTTTTGAAACTGATACTGGGATTTACCAAGAATATTGCTCTCTGTAATTTTTCAATCACCGTTGAGACAACATGTACGAAGCGTCGATAAACATCCATTCAAATACGGTGTGATAAAGCCAACGAGTTCGACCATCCATTTGAAAACGTGTCAATGCTATTCAACAGTCACAACTGCAGTAAGCCGATATAAAACGGCAGCTAATGCTACTGTTAACGTTGACAACAATTTAATACACTGGCGTGTCGGATTGCTCGAATACATGGACATTTCTTTCGTTACGGCAATATCGCTAAATTTAAGACTGTTGACTGTGATTAGGACTGTTTTGGCAAACGGACCCATGAAATGCATGATCGTCAAACACAGTGGGTGATAGTCCGACAATATAAGTTAAAATAGAATAAGGTTAGTGAATTTAAAAACAAATTATCTCTGCTACAATATTCTTGGGGAAACTGACCTATGCCATGCATGATCGTCAAAACCAGTGGGTGATAGTCCGATAATATCATTTAACATAAAATAAGGTTAGAATAACTCTGCCAAAACATTCACTGTCGCCTTGTAGCGTGGCTGCCGTGGACCGTCTGCTCCAAGACATGCGGGGGAGGGAAGCAAACCGTGTCCAAGATGTGCGGAAGGTTTCTTTGTTACAGGTTGGAGGCATCCTGCAACACGTTCGGCTGCAACGGTGAGTCAAGTCATAGCGACCGTTGCCATCGGACGCCTTTCTCGTATTCTTTTTATATAGGAGACTCAGCGGTGTGTGTGTGTATGTGCGTACGTGCTTGCGTGCGTGCGTGCGTGTGATGTTTTGCTCACTGTGATAAATTTCCCTACATGCTAAGGAAGAATAAACAACAATAAGATAATCTATATCTGGCGAAATGGGGCTACATATCGACTGTTGGACTTTGATGGAAGAATAAGTGAGGTTATGATTGACTGAGAATATGATGAAGTGAATGCGTACTTGAGAAACTGAGTGATTAATAGACTGAGGTATTGAGAAAATGAGTGATTGAGAGGCTGGCTGATTGTGAGGTCGAATGACTGAAGTGTTTGAAATATTGAGTGATTGAGAAACCGAACGATTGAAAGAGTGAGTGATTAAAAAATTGAGTTTTATAAATGCTCACACACACACGGTCAACCAGTTGGAAGTTACAGCAGTTGATGTGCTTGACGCGTTGCAGAACCTCTGATGGAAGCGCAATGGACGCAGTGTAGCAGGTCGTGCAATACAGGCGTACGATACGCCCTGGACAACGAGGGAGATACCTTACAGACAATCGCGTGCAACGTTCAGCCATGCACTCCGGGTTAGTCTCCGCTTGATTCTTTCCAAGTTGAAGTGTGCCAAAACTGATGCATGTATTGACGTTCATTTAGTAAGCCAAGAACCAGTGTTTAATTTCAATGCGCGTAGCACAAATTCAAATACATAAATATAAGTATGAAATATAAGTATGTAATAGAATCAACTCTTCATATTATCCTAAACTCGTTGTTGTGGCTGGATTTTACATTTATCCAAAATGCTGTACCACCACATCCGTTGACAACGAAACTTACTTGAATTCGTGTATGACAAGTTAGGTTAATGGTGATGATTATATATATATATATATATATATATTCACATATGCATGTCTGTTTTATTTGCTGTATCTTCAGTCGTCAGTCAGTGCTCCGCCAATGTCGTCTTCCTCGTCGACAAAACTGGATCCGTCGGCATCAAGAACTGGGCAGTCTCCAAACAGTTCGTCGTTGACGTCATAAAGGGCCTTAATAGCAATACCAAAATTGGCGCGATCTCCTACTCGACCGATGCCGAGGTTGCCGTGGCTCTGGGTAGTTCCCAGGACGTTGCCTCCATTGAAAGCGCTGTCTTTGACATGAAGTACGATGGATCAGCGGCTACTACACTTTTTGGGATGAAGAAGATGCGAAATGCGTTTGAAGGCGTGTCCGGCAAGTCTGTCACTGTTATCATCTCTGACGGGCCGACTGTCTCTGGAGGCAACGGTGACCCGGAAGCTATTGCCGAGGCTTCTGCAGCTAAGAGCGCAGGCGTGAAGATAATTGGAATCGGTGAGTTTTCATTTGTTAATTAAAGCTGCTTCCTCGGCTCGTTTGGTCATCGCGAATCCGATTCGTATATGTCCAGATGTGTAGTGTTTTAATAATGTTATATGTGTAATCTGTTTTGGAAAAGAGTGTACGATTTAAAAGAATATTTTGGTTGTTACATCTGGTAGCTAGCGAAATCCCATTGCCCGGCGGACATGTAACGCCAATCCGTTGAACTTGTCATGAGATCACAAAGAAACAGTTGTGCCATCAGCTTTACGTACATATAGTACATCCTCGTGATCAGCAACTGTTTCTGCCTAGACGTTGAAATAACTATCTTTCGGTGGCATAAGCACTGGCACGAAACATGGCAAATTGCCGATTAGTCCAAACTTTAATGAGAAAGTAGCCACGTGTTTGGCTAAATAGTAATTTCACGACGTAACTCCTATAATAAATTACGAACCAGTCGTTTCGTAAATAATTTGATAGTTCGTCTGATAATTTTACTATGAACTTGTCACAGTGAGCACAATGCAGGTTTTCTGTTTCGCAAAATCAGATTGATAAAAATCGAACTGGTGCGCATGGAGTACTTTTAAGATGGCGAAAACCAGAAAACGTTCGTCAAGTGAATTTGAGTTTCTTGTGAATATGTAAATCTCTCCGCAAAATATATACAATTTGTGTAACTTGAACAGTGTTAGACAATAGACAGTGCTAGCAATTTTAATACGGAAAATCATATTTTACTTTAATATACATAATCAGTTTAAAGATGCGGATTATCTCTGTTTCGTTACTGTTTCAAAGCTAGAAAGTACATAGACAAAGAAGTAAGTAATGACAAAGGATATTAAAATATTGTTAACCTTATCAACATTGCGCATTATTTAGCATAGAGGTATATGCTAGCAGAACAGTCTTATGAGAGATCCGTTGGTGTTTCAGCTGTTGGTTCCACGAACGAGGAACTGTCGGCCATGGTAAGCGACAGCACCACGGACCTGTTTGGCGTGGACTCGTATCGCGATCTCAACACACTCGTTGAGGACGTCATTGCCAAGATCTGCGGTACGTGTCGTCACTGATTGGTGTGTATATGTGCATATGTGCATATGTGCATATGTGCTAGTATGCACTATCTAATTTTCGTTGTTGGATGTCGTGTGCCAATAGTTGGGACACATGTTTACCTCCTAATTTTGGGGTATTATAGAAGTATTTCTTCCCCGAGGTGTACTCGCCTTATTCTCTCCTCATTCCATGTTTATTGGCATCGTTGGCCTTTGGCCTCTGATCTATCAATTGGCGATGCATTAAAATACAAGTGTAACTTTAGTTAGGCCTATTTATATTTATTTGCTTAGGTATTCCGGGTGTGCTGTTCTACCTTAGCGAATAGGGTTGTGATCAACTCTCCAGATGACGCCACTGTAAAGGAGTATAACATTAAATACTGCAATTGTGTTAATCGAGTCCCTTCAGTTGTTGCTCCTTATAATAGTATACTGCGGTGACGTTTTAATTCCACAATCATTTGGAAAATCAAAAATGAGCTACATTCTGTGTTGAGGGCTAATCCAATATTATAGGTCTAGATGCTTAGCTTAGCTTTAATTCCAAAGGAGATCCCGCGATAGGAAGGAAGTGGGTTTTGTTGTTGGAATGAACGATGAGGAAGCTACCAAGCAACGTCTTCTTCTGGTTTCAACGATTTATACAAGTGTGATTCTGATTATATAATTATGTGCGAGTTTCTTTTTTCAGCTTAAAGATGGAGTAGATCATCCCTATATCGCATAAGACACCGGCGATGGTCACAACTGAAAGACATCCACATCACCAAGTCAACATAAATGAATCGCACTTCTATGACAAAATTCACATTTCTTTACATGTACGGATATAGGGTATACAACCGAATGACAAAATAAATAAAATGTCACCAAACATATGCGTTGTATCCTTTTTCGTTACGTTTCTGAATATAAACATATCGCGTGCCTTTTTATACCACATTCCAAGCAGCCTCAAACACAAAGTTTCCCTAGTGTTTGGTTCATGTTATTGTCCATCAATACCAGGTCTGATCAATATAGATTATGCTACATTAAAAGCTGCATACAATAGCAGGAGAGGACATTAATATTGCTTAACACTATCATAGCATTATTATATTAGTAAGTGCAATAATGAACAACACGTTATTACAAATTTTCTTTTTTTAACCAAAACGAAAATATTTCTTGTTTCGATTCGTACATTTCGGTTGTGTTACGTACCTTCGTCAGCGGACTGGCATCAGTTAGATGTTGCTCTTGTATAGACATTCCTATTAATACTACGACATGCCAATCAACAAGATCAGAAAGAACCATGTTTCAATATGTACAACGAATTCAACACATCTGTAAACATCCGGTTTCTGTGGTTTAGAACAGTATTCCAGAGAAGTCGAGATGGTGTTTGATTGAACAGGTTGGCCGCCAGGCAGTAAAGTGTAAAGCACTTTGAGGAGTTCTGAGGACTGGATACTGCGCTATATAAGAATTTATCTTTTTAGTATATATTAATATAAGTTAACAACTTCTTTTACACTGTTTGATATAGCGAGAAGTTATGTATTTAACGGAAAATGACGCACATATGGGAAATGTCCGTTTATTATGTCTATGCGATATGTCGTACAGTACAGATTTTTATTAGCAGGAATTCATTATGATTGTGAAAACACAGTTTCGATCTTACTAGGGAATATGCAAGCCAAATAATGAAATAAATGATGTACTTTTTATACTAGAAATTAGTAATTTAAAAGGGATATTTGTAGGTGGAAAATGAACCGGCTGCGCATAATACGCCTAAGACCAGTCAATGGCGGACCCAGGGGGTGTCCGTCGGGTGCCCGACCATGCCATTTTATTTCGGCAGCATTTATTCATGATGTTATCAAGAGAGAATTAATTACAGTCGACCCTCGCTTTACACCCACCTCGGAATTAAGGTCACCGTAGGACAGTCCCAAATTATTTATATAAAATGAAGAGTAGGACATTAGTTTTACTAATTCGGTCACCTCGCTATTCAGGTAACTTTTGCCCAGTCCTAAGGGTGACCTTAATAGCGGGGTTTCACTGTAGTTGTTGTGGCACAACGAAGTGGCGACCCCGTGCACTTGCTCCTCAGAAGAGGTCATCTCTAATATCCAAATTAATGGCATTGTCACTAGTATATTATTGCCACTTCCCTCAGCCGTTTTCATTACTTGCCTAGCATACCTTACCTTTACCTCCTAGATCATTTCACTGGACAGCTGTTTATAAGCCATCGTGTAAGCAATCGCATTGAGTTGCTATGCCGTCCTGTAATATTAATAGAAAGGGTGAGTTATTCTATGTGAAAATCAGACTGACGCCATCAGTCGCCAACCACTCAACATAGAAAATTATGACAATCATAGATGTATAATTCTGGAGACCTGATAGCGTTTTTGAGGAAACTTTTCAAAATAATAATATTGTAACCGGGAGGTTTAAATGTTCAACTGATGAAGTGTTAAATATGTTGAAGTCCTCACACTGTGCAATTTATACATTCAAAGTAAATAGAATACATATATTTAGCCGGTACCCGTTATTTTCTTAAAACACCAATAACAAGACTTTAGCAGGGAGAGAATACACAAACAGTGATGTCAGGTGTCCGCTTTGACCAGGTGTCCTCTCATTGGAGGGAGAGTTTACGCGTGGACACGTTGGTGCATTTGTCCGCTGACCCGGGGATCCATACCCGAGACGGACTACTGGACACATAGGCTTACAAACGGGCACACTCATACATCTACGCACACGCCCGCGCACGCGCACGAGAACGCACGTACGCGCCCACGAACGCACGCATGCACGCATGCACGCGCGCGCGCACACACACACACACACTCTGGAACTTAAAATCTACGGCGTCGGGCGGAACATTATTGACAAAGCAACACGGATGGTTAGAACAAAGAAAGACAACAGGACCACATTAAAGGGGTGTGAAACACTTGAATAACCACAGTCCAAACATAGCAACGTACCATTTACTGTACATATCACCATGATCTGATGAGGACACTCCACGGTATATTTTAAATATTTCTTTTCAAACTTTGGCAATATCGGCAGTGGACGGCGCCATTACTATCCAGCAGCCAGTGGTTCGAATCGCGAAATTCCACGCACCTCTGCACACAGTACATTAGTACTGAATATACCATTAGTGCTTGGAAACAACTGTCCACATACTTCCAAGGAAGGATTTCCAGAGAAAAAACAGGTTCTCGATTATTAATTTGGCGTGTCCACCGGCGGTAATCTTCGCAAGAGTCTGCGGTGGTCACGTTTGAACGCAGATTGCAAGACTAAACATGAATGTGACGAGCATGGAAACACATTGAACGTCAAAACATAATTCTGGTCAAAGTTACAGGCTTATCTCTGGTCGATTTTCTGCATATAACTGTCTATCTATGAAATAATGTTCGGCGAATCTATTATCTTTTATCGCCCAATCTTAGTGCACTTGCACTCAGGCGCACTCAGGCCACAATTTCATTGGCTAAATCATAGTGATTTAGTTTCACCTTTTTTAATTTCGAAAGCATAAGCAACTTATCTATTGTCCTGTACAAGGACTAATATGCATAGCAAGGCTCCATGTGTTCGTTTTTCGTCCAGAAATTTATGAAATAAATCGAAGTGAATAGAAAATGTCCATTAACTAGATAGCAGCTACTAAAACCACTCGCTTGGAACTTGCATACAAAATATAGCGACACGCAGTGCTCTAGTTTGCCGATTTAGCCATCGAACAAAATCAGTTTTACAGTTTGTCTCATAAATTAGTAGGTTTCTGTCACCACTAAGGCATACATTTATATAGTACACATGGTACTATACGGCATAAAACGGCTGTGCTTCAGTTCCCCTTTAATCTACACCCCCGATAATCCGAAATCTTCGGCATCCGATCACAACTTCAAGATTACATAATTTTCCAACCGCTGACACACACACGCACACGCACACGCACACGCACACGCACACGCACACGCACACGCACACGCACACGCACACGCACACGCACACGCACACTCACACTCACACGCACGCACCCGCACACACACGCACGAATGCAAGCACGCGCGGGCAAAATTGGGGCAACTGGCAAGGAGGTTCGTTAAAAATGTGTCACAATCGAATTCCTATTTTGGAGATTGCATAAACAATTCGTTAAATATAACTTACTTTACTTATCACACGCACACAAGTACGCACACTTTGAATCCTCTTAAAGAAATGCCTGAGTTTGATTATTCAACATACCATTTTATTATGAAATGCTTTACTTGTTAGTCTTGCATCATGACTGTCACTGATCTAACGAAATCAAAGTTACCTACCAATTTTACTTTTCAAATAAAATGATAATGTAATAGTAATAACTTATCATTAAACACATCATTTTGTATATCACAATAATATGCAACTGGAACAAGTCACAATGGTGGCAACATTGACCCACCACTAGGGCCTGGATTATTAAGCTCCTGCCAATGTTATCGGTAGGGGGCTTTACCAGGTAGAGACGATGATTGGATCTCAGGCCAACTATGAAATAACAAATTAAATAAGCATACAGTTTTATGAGATAATACTATATTATAACAACTAGTCAACATTAAACTTATATTGAAACGTGTCACATACAAACTAAAACGACATTACATTTTTTTTCGTAGTTTAGTGCCTTTTAATCACATGCGTAATCACTAGGTGGCAGCGCTAATGTACGTCAACAAGTGGGCAGTCAACACTGGACTCTGAGCCACTCTATCTTCTTGGCGAAGTCACGCAGCCAGGCGAGAGTCTGTTAAGCGAGACTACTTCATTTCTACTTTTTTTAACCAAAATTACACGGACTCACATACGTATATAAATTGCAAAGACGATCTAGTACCACATTCGAGAGTAGGTGATCAACGGTGTCGGAACGTGGTGAATATTCGGGGAGGGAGAGGCTGACGCTCACCAAAAACCTCCAATTGCATCCCTCTTGAGGCTCCCAAAAACCCACATTCAAGCTCTCCCCAAACCTCCAATTGCACCCCGAAGGCTCCCAGAGTAGGTCACATTCAAGTTCTCCAAAAACCTCAAATGGCACGCCTTTTCTCTAAATAAAATCCACCTTCAGTGTCTCCAAAAACCTCCAGTTACACAAAAAACTACACCTTCACTAAATATTGTGGTATTAATCATATCTCCAGTCCCGCCATCAAAATTATTGACGGGCTCTTCCCGGAAGCCCCAGTTCCGACGCCTAGAAAGGTGATACATCAACTGAAGTGGATTACCCTTTAGAAAACTTAAAATTAGGCCTAATAGCTGCTGGCTCCTCAGTACAAGATACAAGATATTTATTCACAGACTACATTCAGTTAAAACGGTGTGGTAGTGGTGACATGCATACATTATTATAAAAACATAATACATACTTAACATATGTAAACAATATAATAAATGATGTATATAAAAGTAAGTGAGCAGGTATACGGGATGGAAATATAATACTGAAGAATAATGGTGGAGTTGTGGTATCAGCACCCATTGGGAGCATTTTGTTGATGTTAAATAGACCCCAAAGTGATGATGCCACGATACTTAATCAAGTTATGAGAATATGGTATAACATACAATTTAAAACGAACATATTTACAATATGAAAGATATTCATTTTTTCCTCTTCTTTTCTGTGTGGTGGCCTTGAGGCTGTCGGGTCGGTATACATAAAAACGACATCTACACAACCAACAGAGCCGACAAACTGTTTCCTGACGTGTTCCACGAACATGGCTGCATAGTTGTCAAACTTTTCAAAGACGGCAGCCTTCAAGATATTCACAAGAGCTGCACCGTCAATGATGATCATGTGAACTTTCCTCTGCAAGCTGTCACTGTGCGGCACTAGGTCTTCTAGGCACTGCAGCAGGTCAGACTTTGTACCGAGCCTCATGTTGCCGTAATCTGACAGTGACGGGGGAAATGGATTCTCATGTTGGAAAAAGTCATCGAAGTCAGCGTTACGTACTTGGCAGGTAATGTACAACATTGAAAACAAGTCACAAGGACAACACATGTTGTTGGATATGTGATTTCTCTTTCACAAGATGTCGACTGAAGAGACGCAGTTTGTTCTTTGGGATTGTTTCGTTGACTGTGTTTGTGCGGTCCACCAGACGTTTCTTAAAAACTCATTGCGCTGGTCTTGTTCAAGTTTCTTCACCTTGCTGAGGGAGTCAACAACTGCTACCTCTGCCACCACACGTGTGTCAAGAACTAACAGATCTCCACTGGTGTCTGAGAAGGGGTTGCCCATCTCCTTCATTGTTGTGATCAGTGACTTCACATCTTTGATGAAAGCAGCCTGCTTGCCTAAAGAAACATAAACAACATTCTGGTAAGAGCGACCGTTATACACGAACGACTAGATGCAACCAACTCTTTGGAATATGCTCCCTCTTAGTGTTAGATCAGTTTAAAACATTACAAAATTCCGTCGTCATTTAAAAACTTACCTTTACAACCTTGCTTATCTACCATAGCTCCCTAGCGCCTAGACCCATCTGTTGATAACTGGAATACTGCTTATGGATTTTCAGATTGACCAATCCTTTTGTCTTGATGCGCCTCTGGGCTTGGTTTCCAAGGATTTAGGCGCAATAGAAGTTATCTTATTATTATTAGAACAGGTATATGTCTTAATTATGTAGCATGTGTACGACGTCCACAAGTAATGGTTTCATTTTCCGTGCCCATTCACATACATAATTTACATAACGCAACTTTCTGTGATAAGATAATGGAGTATTGAGCACTTTCTTTACACAGAAACCGGTGCGATATGACCATACATTACGATTATACCTGGCTTGTCCTCAATGTGACTAGATTGAGATGCAGATTCTGTTTTTTCCAAACCATGGAGAAACTCGTTGACTATCCGGGCCATTTCGGGTCCAGCCACCACCCACCTTAGTAATGTCACTGGCTTCTCGGTAAGGCCTACTTCTCCACCATCTTCTTTCACGCAGGCATTATTTTGCTCGTGGCATCCTGGAAATGTGTCTTGTTGAATTTGCCTTCGCAAAATGCTCTGAACACATCTGGGTGTTTGACTTTCAGTGTCCCTATATTCCGCAGATGGATGGCAACAGCACGGGCACAGTTGTAGTGGCCAAGCGCATGGAAGAGCCACTGTAGGTCCGTCAAGGCGTCCACGTAGAGAAGGAAATTGCCTTCATGGATGGCTCTGTCCCATATCATCACATCCAATTCCGTCTTCAGCACAAGCTGCCAGAAATGGAATTGCTGACTTCGCTCTGCTCTCTGTGTACACCATTCTTCAAAAGACAAAGCTGCAGCTTCTGGTTGAGAGGATGAACATGCGGTGTAAGCGTGATGCTGAAGTTGGTACAGTGCACAAGCAGTCACTTTGTGTGTACGAGCCGTTCTCTTAACATGTGTTGCTTTCAGGAATGAGTCAGCAGTTCCCGAAGTGGCAACTTCAGCTTGAGAAAGCGCCGACGTCTAGCCGCTGCCGTCTAGAAGGTCGCCCAAGGATTTCAACAGTCCCTTTTTGATGTGCAAACAACCCAACATGACCACGAAAGAGTCTTCACCATACAGCACAAACACCCAAACCATGAACAAAAGTGAATTTGTGAGTTGTTTCATACTGGAGAATCTTTATTGTGGCTACATATGGTTTGCAGAAAATGGCGTTTGTGAATGTCGTGTAAGATAACAAGTAAAATATTTTAAATCGTCATATCCCAAAACCTATATTTTGACATCGCCTTCCCGGTTCTAGGATATATTAATCTTCAGATATGGGGATAACAGATTTTGTCGGGCGCCATCTTTAAAAAAGGCGGGTATATGAATGTCGTTGAATGTTAAACGTAATACAGCATACACCATAGCATATAAAAATCCTACATTTTGACATCAACTTTGTGTCTCTAGGCTACGTAGTTCTTAAGCTATACAAATAATAGGCTTTGTCGGGCGCCATCTTTAAAAAATGGTGGATATTAAAAATGGCGGATATTTTAAAGTCAATAAAGGTCAAAAGTAATACAATTTAAATAATCACGTCTAAAAACCCTACATTTTGGCATCAACTTGGTGACTAGATTATGTTGTTCTTAAGATATGGAAATAATAGGCTATGACGGGCACCATCTTTAAAAATAGCGGATGTATGAGAGTCAAAGAAGGTCAAAGGTTACTTTCTTGAAATTATTATCCACAAAGCTATCCAAAACCATCAACACAACTGTTCTACGTGACGTAGTTGGTGAGATATTGTGACATTTGTATTGACGACCGCCATCTTTAAAAATGGCGGACATGAAAGACGGAGAAGTCCAAAAATTAAACACTTTAAATCCTTGTCCCCTAAAACGTATATATGCACACTTTAATTATTGCTCTACGTGACGCAGTTATTAAGATACGGAGAAATTAAATTTGGTAGAAATATATGTACTGTCTGTAGAATATATGAGCAAAGTGTCTTGCTTTAATCAAAAAGTGCACAATTTCATCGTTTTCCTGCACGTATCCGCTGAACTATAGCTAAGGGTCTGTTGTTTTGTAGAATATTATTTATTGGAACATATGTTGCATGCTGTGGAGATATTATTTACCATAAGGTTAGGGTTTTAGAAATATGTATACACTTTTCGTGAGATGGCACATGCACGCACGCACGCACGCACGCACGCACGCACGCACGCACGCACGCACGCACGCACGCACGCACGCACGCACGCACGCACGCACGCACGCACGCACGCACGCACATACTTATATAACATAGTTATGCTTTCAGAATAATTAAGCCTTGATATTAAACTTGTTTATATTACAGTTGTAGTGTTGGCCACGTTCCTTTTAGTAACTGTTGTAAGTTAGTCGTTATCATTTCCAGTATGCCTACATATTCACTCCACCACATTTGTTTTTATGTTACAGTTGTAGTGTTGGCCAAGTTCCTTTTAGTAACTGTTGTAAGTTAGTCGTCATCATTTCCAGTATGCCTACATATTCACTCCACCACATTTGTTTTTATATTACAGTTGTAGTGTTGGCCACGTTCCTTTTAGTAACTGTTGTAAGTTAGTCGTCATCATTTCCAGTATGCCTACATATTCACTCCACCACATTTGTTTTTATATTACAGTTGTAGTGTTGGCCAAGTTCCTTTTAGTAACTGTTGTAAGTTAGTCGTTATCATTTCCAGTATGCCTACATATTCACTCCACCACATTTGTTTTTATATTACAGTTGTAGTGTTGGCCAAGTTCCTTTTAGTAACTGTTGTAAGTTAGTCGTCATCATTTCCAGTATGCCTACATATTCACTCCACCACATTTGTTTTTATATTACAGTTGTAGTGTTGGCCAAGTTCCTTTTAGTAACTGTTGTAAGTTAGTCGTTATCATTTCCAGTATGCCTACATATTCACTCCACCACATTTGTTTTTATATTACAGTTGTAGTGTTGGCCAAGTTCCTTTTAGTAACTGTTGTAAGTTAGTCGTCATCATTTCCAGTATGCCTACATATTCACTCCACCACATTTGTTTTTATATTACAGTTGTAGTGTTGGCCACGTTCCTTTTAGTAACTGTTGTAAGTTAGTCGTCATCATTTCCAGTATGCCTACATATTCACTCCACCACATTTGTTTTTATATTACAGTTGTAGTGTTGGCCAAGTTCCTTTTAGTAACTGTTGTAAGTTAGTCGTCATCATTTCCAGTATGCCTACATATTCACTCCACCACATTTGTTTTTATATTACAGTTGTAGTGTTGGCCAAGTTCCTTTTAGTAACTGTTGTAAGTTAGTCGTCATCATTTCCAGTATGCCTACATATTCACTCCACCACATTTGTTTTTTTATTACAGTTGTAGTGTTGGCCACGTTCCTTTTAGTAACTGTTGTAAGTTAGTCGTCATCATTTCCAGTATGCCTACATATATACTCCACCACATTTGTTTTTATATTACAGTTGTAGTGTTGGCCACGTTCCTTTTAGTAACTGTTGTAAGTTAGTCGTCATCATTTCCAGTATGCCTACATATATACTCCACCACATTTGTTTTTATATTACAGTTGTAGTGTTGGCCACGTTCCTTTTAGTAACGTTAACTATTAAGTGCATAGTCGATAAATTTGTACCTTTCAAAAAACAAGGGAAACGGTCTAAAAAGAAACACTTATCGAAAGAAGCCATTAGAAAAATTAAGTATAAACAAATGATGTGGAAGTCATATAGATGTACTGGAAATGATGAAGATTACAACATTTATAACGAAGCACTTAATCAAGCTACAGCTGAAATTAGAAATTCAAAGAGAAGCTATGAAAAAAAATTAGCTAGTAATATAAAACATGACAGTAAGAGTTTTTATGCGTATATTCGAAGCAAACAGAAAGTTCAGGATAAGGTCGGTCCTCTAGAAGATAGTGCTGAAAATACAATATCAGAGGGATTCTTAATGGCAGAAGACCTGAATGAGTATTTTAGTTCAGTGTTTACCAGGGAAGATATTAGTTCACTGCCAGTACCAGAGGCTAAGTGCAAGGGGGCAGATTCAGACCATTTAGGACAGTTAGTTGTAACCTCGGAAATGGTAGCTAAGAAAATAAGGGCTATGAAGGATAATAAATCACCTGGAGTGGACGGGATTCCGCCCAAACTACTATTGGAAATTGTAGAACAAATTAGCGTACCGCTTGCAACAGTTTTCAAATTGTCATTAGAAGAGGGAGTGGTTCCTTTAGAATGGAAAGAGGCAAACATTATACCGTTATTTAAAAAAGGTTCGAGAAACAAGTCGGAGAACTATAGACCAGTGAGTTTAACAGCAGTGATTTGCAAATTATTAGAAAGACTAATTAAAGATCACATGGTGGATTTTCTTGTTAAACATAACTTGATAAACCCATCTCAACATGGGTTTTTAAAAGCGAGGTCATGCTTAACAAATATGTTATGTTTTTTGGAAGACATCATTAGGTGGGTAGATGAGGGATCACCAGTAGATATAATCTATTTAGATTTTCAAAAAGCTTTCGACAAAGTACCACATCAAAGATTACTCCTTAAGCTAAAGGCCCATGGCATAGGAAATGGTATAATAAACTGGATAGAAAAATGGCTGAATGACAGAAGACAACGTGTAGTAGTTGATGGGGAGGCTTCAAACTGGAAATCGGTATTGAGTGGGGTACCACAGGGATCAGTACTAGGACCTATATTATTCTTAATATATATCAACGATTTGGACGATGATATAACAAGCAAGGTGTTAAAATTTGCGGATGATACAAAAGTGTTTAGAAGGATTAAAAGTGATGGAGACAGACAGCATTTACAAGATGATCTTGATAGGTTGATCAAATGGTCTGAAAAGTGGCAAATGCTGTTCAATTTTGGGAAATGTAAATGCCTCCACACAGGTCATGGGAATGAAGAGGTAAAATATAAAATGGGGGGTACTGTTCTAAGTACTACTGTAAAAGAAAAGGACTTGGGGTTAACCATTAGTGCTGATATGAAGGTTTCAGAGCAGTGCGGAATTGCAGCGTCAAAGGGAAATCAAATCCTTGGATTAATTAGGCGAAATATAGCGTATAAGAAAAAAGAATTAATAGTACCGCTGTACAAAACAATAGTGAGGCCTCATTTAGAATATTGTATACAAGCATGGAGGCCATATCGCAAGAAGGACATAGATATGCTAGAAAGAGTACAGAGGAGAGCGACTAAAATGATACCAAATCTGAGGGATCTTAGTTACGAAATACGCCCAAAAAGAATGTGGTTTAACAACACTAGAGACCAGGAGATTGAGAGGAGATCACATAGAAGTGTTTAAAATATTGAATGGTTATGAAAATATTGATAGAAACATTTTTTTCTCAGTTAAGAAAGATAGAAGGACCAGAGGACATGAAGCTACATTAGTAAAGGAGCAGTGTAGATTAGATATAAGAAAGTTCTCATTCTCACAAAGGACTGTAAATGAATGGAACAGATTATCTCATGATTGTGTTGGTGCTAGTAGCGTGAATATGTTTAAAAATAAAATCGACACACACCTAAAAAAGGCGGGATACATGTAGATAAAAAGTATTGGACTCTCGATAAGCCAAAAGGCTTCCTTGTCCACCTGCCATCCAGAGTAATTTTCTGGATGGCAATCTTGTTAAACTGTTGTAAGTTAGTCGTCATCATTTCCAGTATGCCTACATATACACTTCACCACATTTGTTTTTATATTACAGTTGTAGTGTTGGCCACGTTCCTTTTAGTAACTGTTGTAAGTTAGTCGTCATCATTTCCAGTATGCCTACATATACACTCCACCACATTTGTTTTTATATTAATGGCTAATTTCGATGTTTTTTTCTGGACCATTTTCCCTTGTTTTTTTCTAGGGAAACAAATTGATCAACGAAGGCCTCAATTTCACATTCTGAAATCTTCCAGCATTCCACTGATGTATTATTCCTCACTGTGGTAGTAAAGTTTTTCGTTGCTAAATCTACCTTTGCCGATATTTCACCTGTACTGGTTTTTATTTATTGTTTCTGATTTTACATTAACATTACGTACAATTTAAGGTAAAATGTATCCGCATACGATCACTAGGACCCAGTGGCTCGTATTTCTTAACGGTGTCAACTAATTCATTTTGTGAGGACAAACCTTATATAATACACTCTCTCCCCAGGTCGGTTCTAGGACATGTTGAAAAAGGAAACTAGCTCAAACTAGCTTGATTCAAATTCCCCATAATAATACAATCTCGTTTACTCATTTCCTTCACCTGCCGTCGTTTCATAATTCATCCCGTCATCAGTTCTTCTGTCCCTTCCCGTCACCTTCCCTCCTGCCTCTTTTCCTCCTGACTATTTCTCCCCAGTCACACCTCCAGATTTCTACCCTGCTGCACGCATTCCTCCCGTCAACTTCCGTCCTGTCACTTCCAGCACCTTTCCTCCAGTCTCTTCCAATCCTGTCACTTTCTCTCTTCTCAGCCCCCTTTTAGTCTTCCTGCCACTACACACTGCTCCTCCTGTCTCAAGTCTTCCCAACACACTCTCTCCCTCTGTCGCTCCCTCCCTCCCTCCCTCCCATCCGCTGTCTCCGTCCGGTCCTTCCCCCCAACTGTCATCCATCCCACCAACGCCTCCTGTCTCAACCCCAAACCCCTCCGATCCCTCTCTCTCCCTCCCTCCTCTTTCCCCCTCTCTGTCATCTTTGTCCATACCAAGTGTCACTATGTTAATTCTCACCTCCATCCCCATCACAACTTAACTACTACCTCCACCAGCAAACAATTTGCCTTCCAACATCCCTTACATTGAAACAAGAATTCCTTTTCATCAATGTCTGCCCACGATTTCATACAGCCGGACAACGCAAAATCCACCCATCGGTGGCAGTCATAGCACACTGGGCGCAGCTTTGTCGCTTACAAGGCACCATTCTAGAATTTATTTACATTATATATTAACAACAGTTTTCACTTTTCTATGTAAAAAGACTGTTTTCTGTGTATAGTTTACACTACATTGATTAGGTTATTACAATTACATTTGCCAACACAAGAACAATGCTTTCAATGGATGTGGTGATATTCAGAAAAAAACGTGTTCTCCTTCATCCATCCATACACAGCTGTGATGACATTATAATTTACCATAGTTTTACCCTGAAAAACCGTACCACCACTAAAACGCGCCCAGTTTTTGCAAAACTCACCAGTCATGATGTAAACAATAAACTCTTCATCAAGCACTGTTAAAGTAACGATATAACTGTTAGAGTGGGTTGGCAGCGTGTTGAACATCGCTTGCACAAATGTTACCAGGGAAACTCTCGTACCCTCATTAAAACTCGCCAAATTTGATAGAACTCTAAAAAAGTCACTCACCATGTTATAAATAATAAAATCACCGCAAACACTGTTAATTAAAAATATTGGAATAGGTAGGCAGCGTGTTGACCGTCGCCTCTTACTTTACCTACTGGGGCATAGGCCGCCAACAACTGCTCTCCAGCGTCCCCTATCCTGGGCCATTTACTCTAGTTGGTTCCAGGTGTAGCCCAACCTGCTGGTGTCTTCTTCAAGTTCTCGGCGCCAGGTGTTTCGTGGTTGACATCTTTTCCACTTTCCCTGCGGGTTCCAGGACAGCGCTTGCTTGGTGAGGTTTGTGTCTGATTTTCGAAGTGTGTGCCCGATCCATCCCCATCTTCGTTTCCTGATTTTCTCTTCCACAGGAAGTTGACTGGTCCTCTGCCACAGATCCACATTTCAGATTTTATTTGGCCAATGAATCCAAAATATTCTTCTCAGGCAGTTGTTGGTTAAGGTCTGCATTCTCTTGATGGTTGCCTTTGTTGTCCTCGCAAGTCTCGGATCCAAAAAGTAGGACAGTTTTGACATTGGAGTGGAAGAGCCTAACCTTAGTGTGGGGTGCAATGGATTTGGCATTCCAGATGTTCGTGTGTTGTAGGAAGGCGGTTCCTGCTTTGCTAATTCTTGCTCTGACGTCGGCATCTGTTCCTCCCTGTTTGTCGATGATACTTCCGAGGTAGGTTAATGCTTCCACTTCTTCAAGGGCTCTTCCTTGTGGTGTGATTACTTCTCTGTTGGTGGTGTTGATGCGGAGGTTTTTTGTTTTCCCCTTGTGGATGCTGAGGCCTAGTTGCGAAGATGTGGTTGCCAGCGCATTAGTCTTGTCGTGTATCTGTTGGTAGTTATGAGAGAGTAGGGCTATGCCATCTGCGAAGTCCAGGTCATCCAGTTTCTTCCACAGCGTCCACTGAATGCCATTTCTTCTCTGTTCCGTAGAAGTCTTCATGACCCAGTCTATGGCCGGGATGACTTGGAACGGCGACAACAGGCATCATTGCCGCACTCCGGTCTTTACATGGAAGGTCTGGGTGAACTGTCCTCCTTGGAGGATCCTGCTGGTCATTCCTTCGTAAGAGTTCCTGATGAGATTCTTGAGCTTGGTAGACCCTCCATAGTATCCGAGGAGTTTCCAGAGGGTCTCCCTATCCACACTGTCGAAGGCCTTCTCGTAGTCCACAAAGTTGATGTAGAGCGGGGAGTCCCACTCTATTGACTGCTCCACGATGATTCGCAGTGTTGCAATCTGGTCCACACAGGATCTGTTCTTCCTGAAGCCGGCTTGCTCCTCACGTAGGTAGGGGTCCATGACATATGTTATTCTGTTGAGGATGATCCTGTTGAAGACTTTGCCAGTTACCGAGAGGAGTGTGATGCCTCTGTAGTTTGTATAGTTGCCGAATTCGCCCTTCCTGGGCAGCTTGATGATGTAGCCCTCTTTCCATTATATAACTCCAAAAAAGGCACTCACAATGAATGTTATAAATAAAAAAATACACCGCAAAACACTGTTAAATTAAAATACTGGAATAGGTAAGCAGCATGTTGACCGTCGCCTGCACTAGTTATAAACCCTGTTAGAAACACGCCCAATTTTGCAGAATCCACAATACTAACTATGCTGAATGTTTGCTGCCCGCCAAATTGTGTTTAGTAAACCCACAACAACGTAATTTTGAAGGCACGACCCCAGAGCACGTTCAAATAGTAAACACAACATCCAGTTTCAAAACAAGTCTTATTGGCAGTAAGTCGGGCTGACTTAATTGCAATACCCTTTGATGTTCAACGATGTCCCATTTTTCCACGTTCAACATAGACTTCCTGTTATAAATTACTAAGTTCGCTAAATCCGAGTGGAGGAACTGACTGGGTCCCTTTAACAAAATAACTATGGGATGGGCGGGCAGCGTGCACTAGTTTTACCACGGAAAATCTCTCTAAAAAAACACGCCACATTTTGCCGAACTCCAAAAACGCACCCACCATGTTAAAAATAATAAATTCGCCACAAACACTGTTAAATTAACAAACTAAATGTTGGAGTGGGTAAGCAGCGTGTTAACCATCGCACCGCTAAAACGCCCAATTTTGCAGAGCTGTAAAAAGTCGCCCCTTGTGTTATAAATAATACATCCGCCACAAAACACTGTTGAATTAACAAAACAAACGTTGGAATAGGCAGGAAGCTCGATGACCATCACCTTCACTAATTTTACCATGGAAAACGTCTCTCGTTCCCCTTTTAAAACACGCCCAATTTTGCAGAACTGTAATAATTTATCCACTTACGTTATAAGCAATAAATTCGCCACAAAACACTGTTAAATTAACAAAATAAATATTGGAATAGATAGGCAGCGTGTTACCATCGCCTGCACTAGTTATAAACCTCTCTCGTACTCCTGTTAAATCACGCCCACAAACTCGCCCATCATTTTATAAATAATAAATCCGGCACAAAACACTGTTAAGTTAACAAAATAAATATTTCAATGGACATACAGCACAGTGACCATCGCCTGCTCATATGTGCCACGAGTGGAGCAGTTGACGCTGTTGGCGCAGTCCCCGCCCCCGAGACGAGCTCCCCGCCACGGCGGCGGCCCTCGGCGACATCATCAGTGAAATAATTCATATATGGACGACACGTCGACGGCCCGCCTCAGTCTCGCGCATTGCGACAACGGCAGGGGAAACGACGGTCGCGTGAGCTGCGACGAGCCATCGCCGACCTGGCTACGTATCGGCCCAGACAGACGAACTGGAGGAGCGGTTTGAAGGCCACACATGCACGACGCAGCGAGGAACACCGAGGACTGTAACGAGATTAATGTATCGGCGTAATCCGCCTCGATGCCGATGATGGTAAGTGAACGTACGGCGATGGAGACTGACTGGTGTAGGGAGGGCCTTATTAATATGTGTGACTCCACCTACGTCAATGTTTACATATATATATATATATATATACATATATCTCTGGTTACGGGTTAGGTATCGTTAGCGGTTCACCTGCTGGTGTTAAGTGACTCTTACTTAGTATACGTGCAGTAGAAGTCGTTGGGCGCTCTCCGGTTCTCCCGCTTATGTTAGGTAAGATGTTAAGGAAGACACGTGTCGTTACGCAAGTGGAGTAGAGAAGACAAGTAGTAACTGTTGGGGACACTCCTACTGATGTTTAATACATGTTAAAGTTAAACGTAGTAATTTACGTGGAGTAGAAGACGAGTCGCAATCGTTGGGGCTCTTCTGACGCTTGCTGATTTTAAGTAAGAGTTTAAATAAGATATGGTTGCATACATGAAGTAGGCAAGTTGTTATTGTTGAGTTGATGTCAAGTAAGGTCTTAAATAGGACGTAGGTGCAGCCGTGGAGTACTGCAGAAGACCTGCTGCAGTTGGGGGCAGCATTATGATTATAATTAAGACGTATTACAGCCAATATGTACTGCAGAAGACTATTCTTAATTGTTGGGGTGGGGGGGGGCATTCCGGCTGATGATAAGTAAGGGTTTAAATAAGTCGTATTTACAGACGCGGGGTAGAATATCACTTGCAATCGTTGGGGGCATTTACGACTCGTGTAGGTGTTTAGAAAGTGTTTTTTTAAGTGGAACGTAATATCAGGTGAGATGTTGACGACAAATTGCACTCGTTTGGCGTGTACTGCTTATTATAAGTAAGAGTTGAAGTAAGTCATAGTTGTAGACATGCAGTAGATAACCAGTCGCCCTGCATGCGGCAGCAAGTCATGGCTTAGGAGCCGGAACGAAATTAATATTGGATGGTCTAAGCCGAAACTTTTGCATCCCCACGAAGCTCGCAAAAACACCGTCTCAAAAACTCGATTTGCACCACTTGAGGCTTACCCAAACATCTACCTGCAGGTTTATCAAAACAACAAATTGCACCAGAAAATACTAATTATTGTGGAGTTGGACACATCTCCAGACCCCAAAAACATATCTACCTACATGTGCACCCTTTCCCTAAATAGTGTTGGGGCTAATCCTATAGAGATCCCGCCAAAACTATTGGGGGCTAAAGCCTCCCCCGATTCCGGATGCATGGCCAAGAGTGGAGATGAAGTTAGATGTAACAGCGGCCAAACACAGGTTCACGGAGTAACAGACGCTCTAGTCCCCACATTGAGAGAGGATCACGGAGTAACAGACGCTCCAGTCGCTACATAGACAGGATCATAGAGTAACAGACGCTCCAGTCGCCACATAGAGAGAGAGGCTCACGGAGTAATGGAAGCACCAGTGTCGCTACATAGACAGGATCATAGAGTAACAGACGTTCCAATCGCCACATAGAGAGAGGCTCACGGAGTAACATACGCTCCAGTGTCGCTACATAGACAGGATCATAGAGTAACAGACGCTTCAGTCGCCACATAGACAGAGACTCACGGAGTAACAGACGCTCCAGTCGCCACATAGAGGGAGACTCACGGAGTAACAGACGCTCTAGTCGCCAGATAGAGAGAGGCTCACGGAGTAACAGACGCTCCAGTCGCCACATAGAAAGAGACTCACGGAGTAACAGACGCTCCAGTCGCCACATAGAGAGATACTCACTGAGTAACAGACGCTCTGCTCGCCACATAGAGAGAGGCTCACGGAGTAACAGACGCTCCAGTCGCCACATAGAGAGAGGCTCACGGAGTAACAGACGCTCCATTCGCCACATAGAGAGAGACTCACGGAGTAACAGACGCTCCAGTCGTCACATAGAGAGAGGCACACGAAGTGACAGACGCTCCAGTCGCCACATAGAGAGAGGCTCACGGAGTAACAGACGCTCCAGTCGCCACATAGAGAGAGAGACTCACGGAGTAACAGACGCTCCAGTCGCTACATAGACAGGATCATAGAGTAACAGACGCTCCAGTCGCCACATAGAGAGACTCACAAAGTAACAGACGTTCCAGTCGCCGCATAGAGAGAGGCTCACGGAGTAATGGAAGCACCAGTGTCGCTACATAGACAGGATCATAGAGTAACAGACGTTCCAGTCGCCACAAAGAGAGAGGCTCACGGAGTAACATACGCTTCAGTGTCGCTATATAGACTGGATCATAGAGTAACAGACGTTCCAGTCGCCACATAGAAAGAGGCTCACGGAGTAATGGAAGCACCAGTGTCGCTACACAGACAGGATCATAGAGTAACAGACGTTCCAGTCGCCACATAGAGAGAGGCAAACGGAGTAACAGACGCTCCAGTGTCGCTACATAGACAGGATCATAGAGTAACATACGTTCCAGTCGCCACATAGAGAGATAGTCACAGAGTAACAGACGCTCCAGTCGCTACATAGACAGGATCATAGAGTAACAGACGCTCCAGTCGCCACATAGAGAGAGGCTCACGGAGTAACAGACGCTTCAGTGTCGCTACATAGACAGGATCATAGAGTAACATACGTTCCAGTCGCCACATAGAGAGAGACTCACAGAGTAACAGACGCTCCAGTCGCTACATAGAGAGGATCATAGAGTAACAGACGCTCCAGTCGCCACATAGAGAGAGGCTCACGGAGTAACAGACGCTCCAGTGTCGCTACATAGACAGGATCATAGAGTAACAGACGTTCCAGTCGCCACATAGAGAGAGGCTCACGGAGTAACAGACGCTCCAGTGTTGCTACATAGACAGGACCATAGAGTAACAGACGCTCCAGTCGCCACATAGAGAGACTCACAACGTAACAGACGTTCCAGTCGCCGCATAGATAGAGGCTCACGGAGTAATGGAAGCACCAGTGTTGCTACATAGAGAGGATCATAGAGTAACAGACGTTCCAGTCGCCACATAGAGAGAGGCGCACGGAGTAACAGACGCTCCAGTGTCGCTACATAGACAGGATCATAGAGTAACAGACGTTCCAGTCGCAACATAGAGAGAGGCGCACGGAGTAACAGACGCTTCAGTGTCGCTACATAGACAGGATCCTGGAGTAACAGACGTTCCAGCCGCCATATAGAGAGCGGCGCACGGAGTAACAGACGCTCCAGTGTCGCTACATAGACAGGATCCTAGAGTAACAGACGTTCCAGCCGCCATATAGAGAGAGGCGCACGGAGTAACAGACGCTCCAGTGTCGCTACATAGACAGGATCATAGAGTAACAGACGTTCCAGTCGCCACGTAGGGAGAGACTCACAGAGTAACAGACGCTCCAGTCGCTACATAGACAGGATCATAAAGTAACAGACGCTCCAGTCGCCACATAGAGAGACTCACAAAGTAACAGACGTTCCAGTCGCCGCATAGAGAGAGGCTCACGGAGTAATGGAAGCACCAGTGTCGCTACACAGACAGGATCATAGAGTAACAGACGTTCCAGTCGCCACATAGAGAGAGGCGCACGGAGTAACATACGCTCCAGTGTCGCTACATAGACAGGATCATAGAGTAACAGACGTTCCAATCGCCACATAGAGAGAGGCTCACGGAGCAACAGACGATCCAGTGTCGCTACATAGACAGGATCATAGAGTAACAGACGTTCCAATCGCCACATAGAGAGAGGCTCACGGAGTAACAGACGCTCCAGTGTCGCTACATAGACAGGATCTTAGAGTAACAGACGCTTCAGTCGCCACATAGACAGAGACTCACGGAGTAACAGACGCTCCAGTCGCCACATAGAGAGAGACTCACGGAGTAACAGACGCTCTGCTCGCCACATAGAGAGAGGCTCACGGAGTAACAGACGCTCCAGTCGCCACATAGAGAGAGGCTCACGGAGTAACAGACGCTCCATACGCCACATAGAGAGAGACTCACGGAGTAACAGACGCTCCAGTCGTCACATAGAGAGAGGCTCACGGAGTAACAGACGCTCCAGTCGCCACATAGAGAGAGACTCACGGAGTAACAGACGCTCCAGTCGCTACATAGACAGGATCATAGAGTAACAGACGCTCCAGTCGCCACATAGAGAGACTCACAAAGTAACAGACGTTCCAGTCGCCGCATAGAGAGAGGCTCACGGAGTAATGGAAGCACCAGTGTCGCTACATAGACAGGATCATAGAGTAACAGACGTTCCAGTCGCCACAAAGAGAGAGGCTCACGGAGTAACATACGCTCCAGTGTCGCTATATAGACTGGATCATAGAGTAACAGACGTTCCAGTCGCCACATAGAAAGAGGCTCACGGAGTAATGGAAGCACCAGTGTCGCTACACAGACAGGATCATAGAGTAACACACGTTCCAGTCGCCACATAGAGAGAGACTCACAGAGTAACAGACGCTCCAGTCGCTACATAGAGAGGATCATAGAGTAACAGACGCTCCAGTCGCCACATAGAGAGAGGCTCACGGAGTAACAGACGCTCCAGTGTCGCTACATAGACAGGATCATAGAGTAACAGACGTTCCAGTCGCCACATAGAGAGAGGCTCACGGAGTATCAGACGCTCCATTGTTGCTACATAGACAGGACCATAGAGTAACAGATGCTCCAGTCGCCACATAGAGAGACTCACAAAGTAACAGACGTTCCAATCGCCGCATAGATAGAGGCTCACGGAGTAATGGAAGCACCAGTGTCGCTACATAGAGAGGATCATAGAGTAACAGACGTTCCAGTCGCCACATAGAGAGAGGCGCACGGTGTAACAGACGCTGCAGTGTCGCTACATAGACAGGATCATAGAGTAACAGACGTTCCAGTCGCCACATAGAGAGAGGCGCACGGAGTAACAGACGCTCCAGTGTCGCTACAAAGGGAGGATCATAGAGTAACAGACGTTCCAGTCGCCACATAGAGAGAGGCGCACGGAGTAACAGACGCTTCAGTGTCGCTACATAGACAGGATCCTAGAGTAACAGATGTTCCAGCCGCCATATAGAGAGAGGCGCACGGAGTAACAGATGCTCCAGTGTCGCTACATAGACAGGATCCTAGAGTAACAGACGTTCCAGCCGCCATATAGAGAGAGGCGCACGGAGTAACAGACGCTCCAGTGTCGCTACATAGACAGGATCATAGAGTAACAGACGTTCCAGTCGCCACGTAGAGAGAGACTCACAGAGTAACAGACGCTCCAGTCGCTACATAGACAGGATCATAAAGTAACAGACGCTCCAGTCGCCACATAGAGAGACTCACAAAGTAACAGACGTTCCAGTCGCCGCATAGAGAGAGGCTCACGGAGTAATGGAAGCACCAGTGTCGCTACACAGACAGGATCATAGAGTAACAGACGTTCCAGTCGCCACATAGAGAGAGGCGCACGGAGTAACAGACGCTCCAGTGTCGCTACATAGACAGGATCATAGAGTAACAGACGTTCCAGTCGCCACATAGAGAGAGGCTCACGCAGTAACAGACGCTCCAGTGTCGCTACATAGGCAGGGTCATAGAGTAACAGACTATCCAGTCGCCACATAGAGAGAGACTCACAGAGTAACAGACGCTCCAGTCGCTACATAGACAAGATCAATGAGTAACAGACGTTCCAGTCGCCGCATAGAGAGAGGCTCACGGGGTAATGGAAGCACCAGTGTCGCTACACAGACAGGATCATAGAGTAACAGACGTTCATGTCGCCACATAGAGAGAGGCGCACGGAGTAACAGACGCTCCAGTGTCGCTATATAGACAGGATCATAGAGTAACAGACGTTCCAGTCGCCACATAGAGAGAGACTCACAGAGTAACAGACGCTCCAGTGTCGCTACATAGACAGGATCATAGAGTAACAGACGCCCCAGTCGCCACATAGAGAGAGAGAGAGACTCACGGAGTAACAGACGCTCCAGTCGCCACACAGAGAGAGGCTCACGGAGTAACAGACGCTCCAGTCGCCACAGAGAGAGAGGCTCACGGAGTAACAGACGCTCCAGTCGCCACATAGAGAGAGGCTCACGGAGTAACAGACGCTCCAGTCGCCACATAGAGAGAGACTCACGGAGTAACAGACGCTCCAGTCGCCACATAGAGAGAGACTCACGGAGTAACAGACGCTTCAGTCGCCACATAGAGAGAGGCTCATGGAGTAACTGACGCTCCAGTCGCCACATAGAGAGAGACTCACGGAGTAACAGACACTCCAGTCGCCACATAGAGAGAGACTCACGGAGTAACAGACGCTCCAGTCGTCACATAGAGAGAGACTCACGGAGTAACAGACGCTCCAGTCGTCACATAGAGAGAGGCACACGGAGTAACAGACGCTCCAGTCGTCACATAGAGAGAGGCGCACGGAGTAACAGACGCTCCAGTCGCCACATAGAGAGAGGCTCACGGAGTAACAGACGCTCCAGTCGCCACATAGAGAGAGACTCACGGAGTAACAGACGCTCCAGTAGTCACATAGAGAGAGGCACACGCAGTGACAGACGCTCCAGTCGCCACATAGAGAGAGAGACTCATGCAGTAACAGACGCTCCAGTCGCCACAAAGTGAGAGGCTACCGGAGTAAAGGTTAAAGGTTACTTCTTATATAGCGCAGTATCCAGTCCCCAGGTCTGTTCAAAGCTCTTTACTCTTTACTTCCTTGCAGACCTGTTCAATCAAACAGCATCTCGACTTATCTGGGAAACATTCAGCCACGCCGCAATTAATGTGCGAATACTACTCGTATACAAGTATCCACCCATGTCTGTAGTCAGCTACTCATTCATACAGCTGAGTGAACTGGTGCAATCTAAAATGAACGAACGTGCCCAATGTTCGACATGGCAGCACAGGACTCGAACCAGGGTTCTCTCGATTGTGCATCCGTTGCTATAGTCACTGCGCCACTGCACTCCATGAGTAGGAGCCGCTCCAGTCGCCACATAGAGAAAGGCTAACACATGTCAACTTCAATCGATTGCCTCGTCCTGGACTCATCTGTTATAGCGCTTTTGTCAGATGTTTTGCGAGCGGCGATGCCTTACGGCGAGATGACCGCAGTTTCGTCTCCGCTAAGGGCAGTCCACCGCTGCCTCTCGTCCGTGTGGCTCTTACACGGAAACACTGACAGTGATTCGATTCGTAAGTATAAAACAGTCGACCTTGTCTGCGGTTATATTTACAACCATTATGTCTACTGCTAATTAAATTTACATCGACAGTTTTGCAGCGGGTCATGTTTTAATGATAGGACAGCACTGAGTGACATTCTCCATTTTAAACATTCAACTCATTTAATGCAAACGGTGATATAGAGGCCTAAGTACTTTGTCACAGTATGACCTTGTTGCAACTTCACTGTGTCGCTAGCGATGTCGACATGTCACACACGGGATGGTGCCACTTTTCCGTAAACGCTACCGTTTTTTGTATACATAATGTTAATAATGTCAATGCTTTACTACTGTGATCGAGTTAACTATGTGCACGTCTAGTGGTGGAATTTATGTAATTAATGTCATATATCACATTAAGACACTAGACTCTGTTGTAGTTAGATAATGAGAAGTAATACTGGCTAATTACATGAGTGCACAGGGAGGACGATATGTTGTGGGATGATATATGGAGAAAGGTTGGTATGGTGAACATAACTAGGCGTTGAAGTCCGTGCAATATCACCGACTCCACTCGATTTTCATGAAGTGAAATCACAAAAGACAAAGGTGATTTTTTAACAAGATTTAACAAGATTGCCACCCAGAGAATTAACTCTAGGTGGCAGGCGGACAAGGAAGCCTTTGGTTTATCGAGAGTCAAACTATTTTATTGATGTGTATCCCGCCCTTCTGAGGTATGTGTCGATTTTATTTTTAAACATATTCACGCTACTAGCACAATCAGCAGATAATATGTTCCATTCAATTACAGTTGCAATTTGTGGAAAATTAGAACTTTCTTATATCTAATCTACACTGCTCCTTTGCTAATGTAACTTCGTTTCCTCTAGTTCTTCTATCTTTCTTAACTGAGAACAAACTATTTCTATCAATATTTTCATAACCATTTATTATTTTAAACACTTCTATCTGATCTCCTCTCAATCTCCTGGTCTCTTGTGTTGTTAAACCACATTCTTGTAGGCGAATTTCATAACTAAGATCCCTCAGTTTTTGTATAATTTTAGTCACTCTCCTCTGTCTCTTTCTAGCATATCTATGTCCTTCTTGCGATATGGCCTCCACGCTTGTATACAATATTCCAAATGAAACCTCATTATTGTTTTTTATAGTGGTATTATTAGTTCTTTTTCCTTATACGCTATATTTCGCCTAATTAATCCAAGGATTTGATTTCCCTTTGAAGCTGCAATTCCACACTGCTCTGAAACCTTCATATCAGCACTAATGGTTAACCCTAAGTCCTTCTTTTATAGTAGTACTTAGTACAGTACCCCCCATTGTATATTCTACCTCTTCGTTCCGATGTCCTTTGTGGAGGCATTTATATTTCCCAAAATTGAACAGCATTTGCCACTTTTCAGACCACTTGGTCAACCTGTCAAAATCATCTTGTAAATGCTGTCTATCTCCATAACTTTTAATCGTTCTAAACACTTTTGTATCATCCGCAAATTTCAACACCTTGCTTGTTATTTCATCATCCAAATCGTTGATATATAGTAAGAATAATATACGTCCTCTTACTGATCCCCGTGGTACCCCACTCAATACCGGTTTCCAGTTTTAAGCCTCCCCATCAACTACTACACGTTGTCTTCTGTCAATCAGCCATTTTTCTATCCAGTTTAGTATACCATTTCCTATGCCATGGACCTTTAGTTTAAGCAATAATCTTTGATGTGGTACTTTGTCGAAAGCTTGAAAATCTAAGTAGACAATATCTACTGGTGATCCCTCACCTACTCATTTAGTGATGTCTTCCAAAAAAACATAACATATTTGTTAAGCATGACCTCGCTTTTAAAAACCCATGTTGAGATGGGTTTATGAGGTTATGTTTAACAAGAAAATCCACCATGTGATCTTTAATTAGTCTTTCTAATAATTTGCAAATCAATGATGTTAAACTTACTGGTCTATTGTTTTCCGACTTGTTTCTCGAACCTTTTTTTAAATAACGGTATAATGTTTGCCTCTTTCCATTCTAAAGGAACCACTCCCTCTTCTAGTGACAAATTGAAAACTGTTGCAAGCGGTACGCAAATTTGTTCTACAATTTCCAATAGTAGTTTGGGCGGAATCCCATCCACTCCAGGTGATTTAATATCCTTCATAGCCCTTATTTTCTTAGCTACCATTTCCGGCGTTACAATTAATTGTCCTAAATAGTCTGAATCTGTCCCCTTGAACTTAGCCTCTGGTACTGGCAGTGAACTAATATCTTCCCTGGTAAACACTGAACTAAAATACTCATTCAGTTCTTCTGCCATTAAGAATCCCTCTGATATTATATTTCCAGCACTATCTTCTAGAGGACCGACCTTATCCTGAACTTTCTGTTTGCTTCGAACATACGCATACAAACTCTTGCTGTCATGTTTTATATTACTAGCTAATTGTTGTTCATAGTTTCTCTTTCAATTTCTAATTTCAGCTGTAGCTTGGTTAAGTGCTTCTTTATAAATGTTGTAGTCTTCATCATTTCCAGTACATCTATATGACTTCCACATAATTTTGTTATACTTAATTTTTGTAATGGCTTCTTTCGATAAGTGTTTCTTTTTGAACCGTTTCCCTTACTTAATTTCACTCTTTAAGATATTCCAGTATTCTGATGCTGTCTTATTTTTCAGTGTGTTATTCCAGTCTATCTTTGCTAAATATTTCCTCATGTCCTTATAACTTCCTTTGTGGAAATTTCTCTTATGCTGCATTTTACTATTCCTTTCTGATTTTACTTTGATGATAAAATGTATCTGGTTGTGGTCACTACTCCCCAGTGGCTCACATATCTTGACATTGTCAACTAATTCATTCTGTGAGATCAAAACTATGTCTAACACATTCTCACCCCTGGTTGGTTCTAGCACATGTTGAGAAAGGAAAGTATCTTGAACTAAAACTAAAAACTCGTGGTCCTCAGTCCCCATACTCTGTAGAGATTTCCATTGTATATGCCCGTGGTTAAAATTCCCCATAATAATACAGTCCCGTTTGTTTACTTCCCGTACAGCTTTTTGTATTTTATTATTCTCTTCTATGCTTATGTTTGGACTTCGATAAACTAACCGAACTGTTAACGTTAAGTTCCCTGCAACCATGTTACACCAAACAGCTTCTTCGCAATCTGCTTCTCTTTCTAATTTTATATCATAAGCCTGGATAGATTGTTTAATATATAAAATAACTCCACCTCCCTTTCTTCCTATGCTATCTTTCTTAAACATTACATATCCTCTCAGTCCCAATTCGGCATCTGATATATCGGTGGTGGTCCAGGATTCGGTTATACCTATTATGTGAGGGTCAATATCTTCTACCATAATGTTTAGTTCATTTATTTTATTTACTACACTCCTTGCATTTAAACAAACACATTTATATCCAGCTTCAGAAGAGTTTTCCAGACTGTCCTTTGCTGATTTATTTGTGCTGTCTTTGTCTATGCCTCCAGTTTCATGCTTTTCTGGGAGTCCCCCCTGCGAATCTAGTTTAAATAGATGAAACCTGTCCCACTGTCAACATATCGCAGCAGGCTCTCTGAGAAAACTGCTGCCCCTTTCCACTAAGATGGAGGCCATCTTTCATGTACATATCTTCCCTCCCAACAAAGAATCCCCATAAATCTGTGAATCCCACCCCCTCTTCTTCACACATCTGTTCAAATAGTGCGTTGATCGCCATCCTCTTGCAGTTTCTATACGTTGCCCCCTTCCTCCCATTACTGGCAAAATTCCTGACAAAATAATTTGTTCAACTCTTGTCTTCTTTAGCTTCCTCACTAACTGTCTATACTTCTGTACTATTCCAGTTGTTCCCTCCCTGTCTGCATTATTTGTTCCTACATGTTCCAGTATAGACCCTCCCGTGCCATGTCCAAATACCTTCTCTACCCTGTCAGTCACATGTTCAATCCTAGCCCCCGGTAGACAAACAACGACGTCCTTCCCCTCGCCCAATGTCTTGTCCGTCTTTCTCCTAATGGAGTCGCCCATAAACACCCTCTCTTTCCCAATTGCCCCATCAAGCACTGCCTTTGAGTAACTCCATCTTCGGTTTGCATCTGCCTGGTTGTTGTCTTTCCCCCTGTCGTCTTCTCTCCTGTCGCATTCTCTTCCGATCCATTCTTTCCTGTCGCTTTTTCTCTTGTCACCTTTCCTCCTGTCAGCGTCCCTTTTATCCTATCACGCTTTCTCTTCTATCACATTTGCTCTCACTTCCTTTCGTCCCTTCATCTTTCCTCCCATCTCATTTTCTTCTCTCCTCTCCCGTCCCATCTTCCCTCCCTCCTTCTCTACGGTCACTTTATCCTCTGTCACCTTCACGCTTGTCACGTTTTCTGTCGTCGATTTTCCAATTTCTTCCCCTCCAATCACCTTCCCTCCTCTCAATCTCCTTTCCTAAGTTTTCTTGCCACTGCTATTCTCCTTCAGTCTTGCAGTATTCTCACCTCTCTCCCTGTCGTCTCTCTCCATTCGACCTGTCTCCTTGCTAATTCCCATCTCCATTCCCTTCACAATATCTGTCAACCTAACTATCTCCTTCTGTAGACATTCCACCTTCCAACATCCAATGCACTGAAAGGTGAATCCTTCCTCCATGGTTTCTGCCCATGACTTCCAACAGCCGGACAATGCAAAATCTACCCAGCTGTGGCAGTGAACGCATACCAAGTGTCGCTTTGCCTTGACTTGCCGCTTGCAAGGCGCCATATCCCGATCAGAATTTATTTAATAACTTAACCAACTTAGTCTTTATAAAGACTGTTTCCTGTGTACTACAGCACACTTTATGTTACAGATTTCAGTTACACAGCCGACTACTTATCCTATCACGAACGCTAACATTACCGGTCGTGATCTAATTTAAATACAATCAATTACGTTACGTTAGGCTGCTTTATTTATTTAGGTTACATCGCCCGACTATCGCCCTTGCTTATTTTTAACAACAATGCTACCTAATCAAAATATCTAGCAAGTACTGGCTTACACATATATTATCTTATGTAAGTAGTTTTATGGTTGTTACTTTATCTCCTATATATTCTACCACATAATCAGGTTTGATCAATCTTGTTTACAACTTTTCGAAGGTTATGTCACTCTATTATCACTCACTATACTAAAATGTTCTAAAATACTTTAACTAACTAACTTTAAGCACAACTGCTATTCAATATATGTTTACTGCAACTTTATGAATTATATTAAGGCAAGAATAATATTAATCAATCAGTAATTCCACTTGTTTATCAACTTTTCTGCACCACCAATTTGTACGATCTAGCTCCGCCAAAAATAGCCTCGAATATTCATAATCCGAAAACCAGCGGCCAGTTATCTACTTGAAATAATCAAGTGTCTGATTTGTTCTTTTGAATGTACCTACTCTTGAGCTATACAAAACACCGTTTCTTGAGGTTTCGAAATAGTGGACTGAAGTGCTTGGGATTGTAAATGCCACTAGACGTGAATAGAAGAGGGGTATATAGTTGTCATCAACATTAATCAACAAATAAATGAAGTTGGAAAATAAAACAAAAGAAGTAAGGTAAGTAGCAAGAAATAAAGTTTAATTTTTTATTCATTATTATACCGTACATTTAATTAAATGTGTATGAATACCATCAAAACATGGGAAACGATAGATGATGTTATCAACATATCCACAATGCATTACAGAACCAACTCAAAAGCGTCTTCATAAATATTGGACCACAGCTTGCAAACACATTAAACGTTAACGGGAAACGAAAATCAAATCATACCTAAAAAGAAAAAAATGATTCTAACTTCCAATTTACACCTGTTAATGCAAATGATACAAGAAAGAGTTTTAATTAAAGCAGTTGATCATGATAATGATTACGAAGGCATACCGTAGATTTCAGCTTCAGCTGGCGTATACTGTTTGCAGACGTAACAGTTACTAATATTACATTCTGTGTCATATTTACTTATGATTAATTATTTGAGTAATTTACAAAGCCATGATATGAATGGGTGTTAGTTTTCTTCAAGACAATTTGTGGAAGAAAGCTTTCTTGAAATAATTGTGGTATGGTGTGTTTCATACAAAGGCGGTAATATATTGTATTAGTTTGTTTAATTTGGATATTACAGTCGTAGTTTTGGGGAATAATTATTTATTGTATCGGTAAAGCGTTAGGGTGCCTTTCTTTGTCTTTGTCTTCTTGGTCTATTTGAACCATTTTCATTAGCAGTGAACATGTCTTTAAAATATTCTGGAATGGTTCCGTTTTTATATCTGTAGAAAAATGTCCTGCATGACAGTTTAAAAAGATCGTGTGTTTTAATAGTTATAATTCTTTAAGTAAAGGTGTACTGTGTGAATTATATTTACTATTTGATATGGATCCAATTGCGGGTTTTTGTAGTTTGTTTATTTGATGTAATTGAACCTCCAGACTCTAGTAGTAATCATTTCTAAAGGTGATTAAATTATACTTATTGCTGTATGTGTAGTAACTAGTTTTTAAACCATTCTAGCTCAGTATTTTTGTGCCATAATATTCGAGTTTGTTGACAAGGATTGTATGTCATCCATTCTCTCACCACCAGCAATACAGGAATAGTAATTAATTCGTGATATGCATGTGTTGTAAAGCCTGAATGTCATATCTTAATTTCAGTTATTAATGTTAAAGTAAAAAATACTGTTTTCTAAGTTGGTGTTTTGCGGGCCGAGAGCTTGCGGGCTAGGGCTTGCCCGC
Source organism: Paraescarpia echinospica (assembly GCA_020002185.1). Classification (NCBI taxonomy): domain Eukaryota; kingdom Metazoa; phylum Annelida; class Polychaeta; order Sabellida; family Siboglinidae; genus Paraescarpia; species Paraescarpia echinospica. The sequence continues at coordinate 52,914,127 of CM034542.1, forward strand.
TTTTGGCCTGCGGGCTTGGACCGGGTCTGGGCCAGAAACCTGCGGGCTTGGTCCGGGCCTGGCCTCTGACTACTAAGTGCGGGCCGCGCTTGGGCTAAAATTCTAGGCTCGCCCAGGGCACTAGTGTAAGCTAGTAAAGTGTAATACAATTAGTTTAAATTTAATTTGAGATCGATTATTTAAGAAATTTGAGGCATCTTAGTGAGTGGCGGCGAATAGATACACATGAGACATAAAGCAAGGCGGAGACACAAGGTAATGGTGTGTAGAACAGGTCGCAAATAACATTAAATAACAGGACGGAGACACGTGGTGGTGATAGTGATACTGACGTAGAGGAGACAAACTGAAGATAGCAAACAAGAGACAGACTTACAAACAGACAGACAGACAGACAGACAGACAGACAGACAGACAGACAGACAGACAGACAGACAGACAGACAGACAGACAGACATACTGTAAGGCAGGCATGCATACACGATATGTCAAACAAACACTACTTCTAGGTAATAAGTAAGAAGATGACAGTGAATGTTGCAACGAGAATGACAGTTACATTGGCCTAGAAGAGGCTAGCAGGAGAAACAAAGATGAGACACCGGAGGCGTAACGTGAAGATTAGAAACGGAAATTTGACGATGTTGAACAATAACTCGTATTATTCATGTTATGATTAGCAATAATTCACAACTTTTGCAATAACATTCTTAAAACAACAATACTAAAATATTGCAAAATCCACCGAGTTGTAAATGCAAGCATCTAGAGTCATCCTTGTAAACGTCTTCATTGCTTCAGCGATAGTATTATAGCAATGCATTAATGTACAAAAGGCTTTGTCATTGCATAGTATGCGTAACTTGCAGACATCGCAGAGAAGAGACGCAATTCGAACAATGTACAACAGATACATTCGCCGCAACAGCAGCCTAGGTGACTCACATAATGATAAGATAGTTCGTATTACGAATGGCAAGATCTACCTTTCATTGCATCTTGCAGCCATCGATCTATTCCGCAGCGGGAGTCGACATGCCGCTCTCGCAGCCTATATAATTTATCGGTGCGATCGTCTGGAAAACTCGAATTCGTTATATTCTTTATGATCGGCTGCACTTTCCGTCTTGACAAGGAAGTAACAAAGCGACACAGCAACGACAGAGAACTGAACCGTTCGCAAGGCCAGCCGCTCTTTGTCGGCTTCTCTGCACACTGCTGCTGTTCTTCTGCAGAACTCCATTGTGCATCATGATATAATTCTATCGTACTATCAGTTTCACGCCCTTCTCTTCCGTCATCGTTTACAGTAAGTATTATCATATTATTATTAAGTTATCATATAATATTATATATCGACATTGCTTATCTTCAATTGCAGTTTAATTAATTACCGTTACTACATAATTAATATTTAAAGCAGTGACTAGTTTTCTTTCAGCCGGCGTTTAACTTTGAACAGGGTTTATATCAGGATATTCGTCATTATAGAAATACATGTTATCATTGGTTTATTGCTTATTTATTTTCATATCGCTTCAATACAACGTAACGTCACAAGCCACAGGAATCTCTTTCATGCTAGTATATCGTTGTCTAACATGTTGTTGATCCTCTCTTGGTGCACTTTCTAAGGAGGCTATCTCGGTTGTGGTCACATCTTGTCTGCCGCCTACGATAGGCGTAGGCGGCAGACAAGATGTCCTCCTTATCCTAGTTCTGGAACCAGCGGGTCCTTCTTAAACTAGTCCAACAGTATTGGGTCCTCCTTCCATTGGTCTGTGGAACTATGTTGACGCTTGTTTTTGATACATTGATTTGTTTTCGCACGAGAATTAATCCAAAGTTCGCTTGTCATTGTGCCGCTGGACAAGTTCAAGCCAGCTCTACTAACTTTATCATCACCTGGAGTCCCATCACCACGTGTCTCGTGGAGAGAAGTGTCTGACTAGTGCTGCATTATCAATGATGATTATTCTGGCACTTGAATTTGAATCATTTAAAAAAAATCGTCAAAAACAATACAGAGGAATGCAGCTTACCAGAAGAAACCACACGTCTTTCGTTGCAATGATACCATGCCAACTGCCAAAAGAAGGTTTTGAACTTATCACGTGCTGCTGAGAACATAGGATGTAGTTAAGATAACTGCACATTAACAAATAAAAATGCTTGATGACATAGGTCGTACTGTGTAAATTAAAAGTTCTTGCAGGAACGCTGAGACTGTCGAAGATCTGGCAGAAACCGGAAGTAGATGATATCGCCACGGAAATAAAAAAATACCTCTGCTCTGCATGACTACCGTTTGTGGATCTTGTAACATGTTTTGTACATTTTAAAGTAGCTTCTGTGAAATTACACGTGCTTCACCTCAACAACAGATGCCAAGACAGAAACAGAAAGGAAAACACTGTGTGATATTGACAGTCGGTATTAAAATGAAGGCACATTAGCATATTTCACAGTTTCAACACTGGTAGTCTGGCATGCTGTTAATGCAATGGCATTAATAGTAGGCCTGACACATGAGTAGATTGGCTACAGTCAAATAGTGAGATATTTTTTATCAAAATGGTTCAGGAAAATGAATATTCACAGAAATGACCTTGGTGGTGAAAGTTTGAAGAAAAACATTAGTACTATAGTTAAATACAATGAAATACGTGATGAATACCTATCTGAGGACTACTAATAGGTCTGTCTTCCTGTATCAGGCTGCCATTTTGAAGCTTTCAATGTTTTAAGACAAATACTCGAAATGTATATTATATTATGACTGCTTTCAGAATTGGCCTTTGATCCCAAAATGATTCAGTAGATAGGTACGAAAAAACATATTGAAATAGGCCTATCATAAAATCCGTAGGCTACTACTGGACTAACCGTACATATCCCCCGAGGAATAGTAAACAACATTAGTTTGACGAACGTTTCAGAAATGCACACAATAAAACCTCATAACAGAATAATATGCCGGGCAGTCGTGTTGGTGTTGGTGACTGAGGGTCAGATGACAAATAGCGAGGTCTACCTTTCATTGCGACTTCTGCCATCGATCGCTGGCACCGCGGGAGTCGTCATCCCAGCGACGCTGCTTGTATAATTTATAGGCGCCATCGTCTGGAAAATACGAATTCGTTATATTCTTTGTGAACCGCCGTACTCGGCAACCGTACGGGGTAATTGGCAACAACTGGGACAAACCGAAGCGGAATGGCAATAACGTACGGAGAATTTGACGCTGTTAACTATGTCTTCGACTAACGACAATAATTACCACATTTTGACAACGTCTACTGCACGCCGGATGGCGACAAACGCGTGTTCATGTGCTTTCCAAAGCAGTCTTGTCCTCCGATATATATATATATATATATATATATGTATATATATATATATATATATATATATACAATCTACAAGTGTAGATTGAAGGCAATATATATATATATATATATATATATTGCCTTCACTTGTCGCTTCCATACAATGTAATGTTGCCGATGAAGGATTTCCGTTTGTTTATCTTACTGGCGATCAGCAGTTGGTTTGTACTTCCTGGTAGTACATACATATATTTTCAGCCAGCTGTTCCACGTTCCATATGTGTTTTGTATGTGTGTGTATGTGTGTGTGTGTGTGTGTGTGTGTGTGTGTGCGTGTGTGTGTGCGTGTGTGTATGTGTGCGTGTGTGCGTGCGCGCGCGCTTGTGTCCGTGCATTCGTGCGTCCGTGTGTCTTTGCGTGCGTGCGTCCGTCCGGGGGTCCGTCTGTATTAATGGCGCGTGCGCGTGAGTGCTAACAATAATTTATGACACATATATTATATATACTCGCTTGGGACCGGTTTTATTACGCATACTCAAAGTTATGCAATTACTCAGCGTCACGTGTCGTTATACGTTGATTATAACAAAAAACCGCAATAACCTTAACGTTATGTACGTTCTTAGCCGCTTCTGAAACCAGCTCCCGGGCTTTAAAACACCCACGCGTAATCTAAGTATTAAATTAATTAACAGAAAAGGGAGAATTATGCTCCTGTAGACTACCGAAAGTACCCTTCCGCTAGCTGCCCCCAGTCAAGATTCGTTATAAAGAGTTGCTGCCGTACTTGCCCGCTCTTCACGGAGCGTTCACCTACCGAATGATGCGCCGTCGTAGAGAAACGATTTTTCTTGGTAAACCGCTCAAAATAATTATGTTTGCTGCCACGTCCCGGCCAATTCGACCTCTTTTGTCCACGCTGTACCACTGATACACATTTTAAGTCGCCGTCGCTTATCGGGCACGTGAGTCATGACAGCCTGTCTGCAGTGCTTTTGCTCTTGTTACCATGACAATGTTTTGTCATAGATCAAGTGAGTCAAATCTCATAATGTGGTTTGAACTTTCACTGCTGCTCAATCAAACTCGAATTATGTTGATTGTTTTATTTCGCACGTTCATGTATTCCTTTAACTGAGTGCGACTTGCAATATCGGCTTTGTTTTTCTGTACATAAATCTCTGATAATTAACATCGAAGCAATTGTTTGTATAATATACAGATAACATTTGTATATTAGTGTTGTCCCCATATCAGCGTCACCATTAACGCAAGCATGAGCGATTTAAGAGAAACAAACAATTGCGAGATTCACAGAACTCCGTTATGATGTGTGCTTAGATCGAATAATGTTCTATTAAACAACATATTAGTGTGAACAATCGAAACAAAATACATATTTGCGAACATAATATGCCGCTTTGTTAAAACCATAGCCACGAATGCTATTGATTGGCGCGGTAAATGAGACAGAGTTGAGATGTAGGTGTAGCAGGTAGAATCCGCCGGTGTGATAAGAAATATATCAATATTGCTTTGTCATCATCGTCTGTCCGTCAAAACACAAAACTGTTGTTACGTGGTGTCTGTTGGTTTCCACAGGGTGTATGTGACTGTGTTTGGCACAGAAAACGTTCTATATGGCCACAACCATGTATCCGTGCACAACTCTCAGACGTATGTTGGTGCACCCAAAGGACAAGGTAGAGCCGGGAGAGCAGGGCGAAGAAGTGCTCCAATTCCAATGACAGATGTGTGGTGCTGTGACAAAGGAGACCGTTTAAACTAGAGAAAGTACGTGGAGATTGCACCTAGAGAACAGTACACGAAGAGAGAAAAGAAACCATCGTTGTCCACGTTAAGGAAATCATCCCTTACGAACAACGAGCAACCAAGAACCATCTTTTACTTTCGGCAGGAGTAAATATGGTAGATGGAGTCCCACATAAGAGAAGAGATGCAAAAGAAGCGATAAATGTACACAAAATAGAGGAAAGGATCAACCGAGATGTGCGGAACTTCCGCCTGCCTCTGGTGACGTCATCCATCAATGAGTTCAGTTGTCGTAACGTAGGCGAATGCTGCTACATGGTATTATATTTGAAAATGGTGGACAATATCTTAATAAGAACATACACTATTATTAAAAATAACCTAAGCATAGTAAATTGAAATGCTATTTAAAAAAAATCAACCCCAATCTTGACTTTGGCTTTTCTTGAGAAATCCCTCCAAACGTTTTGATTTCCTCGGACGTCAGACAGGCAATGGAACTTCATCTGAGAAAGGTCACTAGCACCAGGCTTTTTTTCGTGGTGTCCTTTCTTTTTTAATTAAATGCTCTAATTTAATCTACAAGTGTATTCAATTAAAGCAAGCTGTCGTCAGGAGACGTAACAGAATAAGCCATCCAAATGTAAGAGATATTGCGTCACACGGAAGCGATAATATTTATTTCCGCTTTAAGAACGCGCGTAACACGTTCTGAATTCATTATCTTCCGACATAATCTACGATTTTTAATATGGCTAGTAACCTTACTATTTCAAGTTATAATTGTACTGGCTTTGGTCCAGGTAAGCCTGAGTATGTCTCAGAGCTCATCAAAGCACATGATTTTGTTTTACTCCAGGAACATTGGTTAATGGAATCTCAGTTTCACAGGATTAAAAACATACCATGTGATAACAATGTTAGCATTTTATCTCATGATGTTTCTGGAATAGATAATACAATGTTTTTAAATGGCAGAGGGTATGGTGGATGTTCCATTCTGTGGAAAAATTCCTTGAATTGTATTGTCTCCCCAGTCATCATGAACTCTAATAGAATATGTGCAGTTAATATAACTAGGCAAAGCATGTCATTATTACTTTTTAATGTGTACATGCCATGGGATACCAGATGTAATGATGATCTGTACTGCAATATTTTGACTGAAATTATGAGTACATGTAATATAATGAACGGTGATATGAACACGTCTTTTAATCGTGTGTGTCTTCTAACTTTACGAAACATTTAAATTACATATGTGAACGTGAAACAATCAAGCCATGTGTTGATTTTGAAGGACATAATGTTTGTTATACATTTACTACTCCTGTGGACAATGGTACTCATGTTATTGATCATTTTCTGTTAAACAATGGACTCTTTGACCATATGTTAGAATATTATACTATACACGATGGCGCAAATTTATCATTCCATTCGTCACTGGTTCTTACCTTGAGTTTAGATGTTAATTATTGTTCACCTTCTTCTAGAAGGTACATATCTAGACCTAAATGGCAAGAAGCGTCAGACTGTAACTTAAGTCAGTACAGCAAGGTTTTAGAAAGAATGGTTGACGAAATATCTATACCATGGCATTCTCTAGAATGCCGTGATAAACATTGTCCTAGCAGGTTAACGCATTGTCATGATATTCAGATATTTCATGATTCAATAATGGATTGTTGTATAAGAGCTTGTCAAAACTCCATTCCACATACTTCAAAAGAGGGAAATTCGAAGGTAATAGCGGGTTGGAATGAACACGTTAAACCATACAGAGAAGCGTCACTGTTTTGGCATAATCTATGGAAAGATTGTGGCTCTCCTCGCAATGCTGTTATTGCTGACGTCATGCGTAGATCACGCTCTCAATATCACAGAGCAGTTCGTTTTGTTAAACGTCATCAAGATAATGTTAAAAAAGAAAGTATGGCGACAGCGTTACTTGGAAATAAAAGTAGGGACTTCTGGAAAGAAGTAGGTAAAGTTACAAAGAACAATAATATGCTACCCAACATGGTTGATGAAGTGACAGGAGACGAAAATATTTCTAAACACTTTGCTACTAAGTATGAGGACTTATATAGATTTAACAAGATTTAACAAGATTTAACAAGATTGCCATCCAGAGAATTAACTCTAGATGGCAGGTGGACAAGGAAGCCCTTTGGCTTATCTAGAGTCCAACCCTTTTATCTACATATATCCAGCCCTTCTGAGGTATGTGTCGATTTTATTTTAAAACATATTCACACTACTAGCACCCACACAATCATCAGATAATCTGTTCCATTCATTCACAGTCCTTTGTGAAAATGAGAACTTTCTCACGTCTAATCTACACTGCTCCTTTACTAATGTAACTTCATGTCCTCTAGTCTTTCTATCTTTCTTAACTGAGAAAAACATATTTCTATCAATATTTTCATAACCATTCAATATTTTAAACACTTCTATCTGATCTCCTCTCAATCTCCTGGTCTCTAGTGTTGTTAAACCACATTCTTTTAGGCGTTTTTCATAACTAAGATCCCTCAGTTTTGGTATCATTTTAGTCGCTCTCCTCTGTACTCTTTCTAGCATATCTATGTCCTTCTTGCGGTATGGCCTCCACGCTTGTATACAATATTCTAAATGAGGCCTAACTATTGTTTTGTACAGCGGTATTATTAGTTCTTTTTCTTTATATGCTATATTTCGCCTAATCAATCCAAGGATTTGATTTCCCTTTGAAGCTGCAATTCCACACTGCTCTGAAACCTTCATGTCAGCACTAATTGTCAGCCCTAAGTCTTTTTCTTTTACAGTAGTACTTAGTACAGTTCCCCCATTGTATATTCTACATATTCGTTCCCATGTCCTGTGTGGAGGCATTTACATTTCCCAAAATTGAACAACATTTGCCACTTTTCAGACCATTTGATCAACCTGTCAAGATCATCTTGTAAATGCTGTCTATCACCATCACTTTCAATCCTTCTAAACACTTTTGTATCATCTGCAAATTTCAACACCTTGCTAGCTATATCATCGTCCAAATCGTTTATATATATTAAGAATAATATAGGTCCCAGTACTGATCCCTGTGGAACCCCACTCAAAACTGATTTCCAGTTTGAAGCCTCCCCATCAACAACTACCCGTTGTCTTCTGTCAATCAGCCATTTTTCTATCCAGTTAATTATACCATTTCCTATGCCATGGGCTTTTAGTTTAAGCAGTAATCTCTGATGTGGCACTTTGTCGAAAGCTTTTTGAAAATCTAAGTAGATGATATCTACTGGTGATCCATCATCTACCCACTTAGTGATATCTTCCAAAAAACATAACATATTTGTTAAGCATGACCTCGCTTTTAGAAACCCATGTTGAGATGGGTTTATCAAGTTATGTTTAACAAGAAAATCCACCATGTGATCTTTAATTAGTCTTTCTAATAATTTACAAGTCACTGATGTTAAACTCACTGGTCTATAGTTCTCTGACTTGTTTCTCGAACCTTTTTTAAATAACGGTATAATGTTTGCTTCTTTCCATTCTAAAGGAACCACTCCCTCTTCTAATGACAAGTTGAAAACTGTTGCAAGCGGTATGCTAATTTGTTCTACAATTTCCACTAGTAGTTTGGGTGGAATACCATCCACTCCAGGTGATTTATTATCCTTCATAGCCCTAATTTTCTTAGCTACCATTTCTGGGGTTACAATTAACTGTCTTAAATAGTCTGATTCTGCCCCCTTGAACTTAGCCTCTGGTACTGGCAGTGAACTAGTGTCTTCTCTGGTAAACACTGAACTAAAATACTCATTTAGGTCTTCAGCCATTAAGAATCCTTCTGATATTATATTTCCAGCACTATCTTCTAGAGGACCGACCTTATCCTGAACTTTCTGTTTGCTTCGAACATACGCATAAAAACTCTTGCTGTCATGTTTTATATTACAAGCTAATTTATGTTCATAGCTTCTCTTTGAATTTCTAATTTCAGCTGTAGCTTGGTTTAGTGCTTCTTTATAAATGTTGTAGTCTTCGTCATTGCCAGTACGTCTATATGACTTCCACATCATTTGTTTATACTTAATTTTTCTAATGGCTTCTTTCGATAAGTATTTCTTTCTGGTCCGTTTCCCTTGTTTTTTGTAGGGAACAAATTTATCTACGATGCACTCTATTTCATTCTTTAAGATATTTCAGCATTCTGTTGCTGTCTTATTCTTCAGTGTATTATTCCAGTCTATCTTTGCTAAATATTTCCTCATTTCCTTATATCTTCCTTTGTGGAAATTTCTCCTCAACTGCTTTTTATTATTTCTTTCTGATTTTACTTTGATGGTAAAATGTATCTGGTTGTGATCACTACTTCCCAGAGGCTCACATAATTTAACATTGTCAACTAATTCATTCTGTGAGGACAAAACTAAGTCTAACACATTCTCTCCCCTTGTTGGTTCTAGCACATGTTGAGAAAGGAAACTATCTTGTACTAAATCTAAAAACTTGTGGTCCTCACTACCCATACTCTGTAGAGATTTCCATTTTATATGCCCATGGTTAAAATCCCCCATAATAACACAGTCCCGTTTGCTCACTTCCCTTATAGCGTTTTGTATTTTTTCATTCTCTTCTATGCTTATGTTTGGACTTCGATAAACTAATCCAACCGTTAACGTTGAGTTTCCTGTAACTATGTTACACCAAACAGCTTCTTCGCAATCTGCTTCTCTGTCTAATTTTATTTCATAAGCCTGGATATAATTCAGTAGCCTATAATGATGCAGACATGACGTCATTGCTACAAAACATACATAGTTAAGTAGATGCACATTGTAACGAAGGTGAAAATACTATTACGGTGCATGATGTTTTGAATGGCATTAATCATGTTAAGATTAACAAATGTGATGGATACGGCGTTATATATACCGACCACTTTATTCATGCACCTATCAAATTACATGTTTTTCTTTCTTTGCTATTCACAGCAATGGTATATCACGGATATACCCCGGATGGTTTTAATATATCAACAATTCAACCTCTGGTAAAAAAACAAGAGGAAATCAGCAAATAATTCTGACAACTATCGAGCCATTGCTCTTAGTAGCCCTCTGTCGAAAATATTTGATTGGGTTATAATGATAAAAAGTTCTGATGTTCTTAAAACAAGTGATCTACAGTTTGGTTTCAAACCTCAGAGCTCTACAGCTAAATGTACATTTGCGTTAATGGAGACTGTGAACTATTTCCAGCAGAATAAATCGGATGTTTACGTGTTATTACTAGATGCGACTAAAGCATTCGATAAAGTAAATTATGTTAAACTTTTTAACTTACTGATGGATAGAGGAATGAATCCCCTTTTAATCAGATGTTTACTTTATATGTACACTAATCAACATTTAAATGTATCATGGAACAATTCCATGTCATTGCATTTCTCCACTGCCAATGGTGTGAAGCAGGGTGGGGTGTTGTCCCCCATTTTATTTTCTATCTACATTGATGAAATGTTAACAAGACTCTGCATGTCTGGTTTTGGCTGTATGATCGGTCATAAGTACTATGGTGCTGTTGGCTATGCTGATGATATATCTTTGGTAGCTCCATCGATATATGCATTGAACAAAATGTGTGATATATGTCTAAAATTTGCATATGAATATGATTTACAATTCAACCCGGCAAAATGTCAACTTATTAAATATGGCAGTGGTACCGACTGCCCATTTTATTTTGATGGTTTAAAAGTGAAACATAGTAAAAAAAGGGTTGCATTTAGGCCACGTTATTGGTCCTGACGCTCACCAGGCTATGGTAAAAGATATGTGTCATGATTTTATATGGCGTGTAAATGCATTATCTGCTAATTTTGTGTTTTGTAATATAAACATAAAACGTCAATTATATATGTCGTACTGTACATCTTTCTATGGTGTATGTCTGTGGAATTTGCAAAACAAACATCTTGATATGTTTTATACTACGTGGCGCAAAGGTATCAGAAAACTGTTTAATCTACCAGTTTGCACGCATTGTAATATGGTGCCACTTTTAGCAGACTGTTTACCGATTCAAATTCAAATTATGAATCGAATGGTACGATTTATGCAGAGTTGCTTGAAATGCAGTAACTCCAGTTTGAAAATGCTCTCTCATCTAGCCTTTCAAGGTAGTGGGTCATATATGTCTAAAAGTTTTAACTATATCATGTCCAAATTCAAACTTGATGCCATGACATTCTTTCGAATGAAGTCTAATCAGTTTTATGGTATGATTCAAGACCACTACCAGGAGGGGCTGGATGATGAACTAGTATGTAGAGTCTCATTTGCAAAAGATGTATTACATAATATAAATAATGTGGGTAGCTCTTCTTTTTTAGCCATTGACGAGCTGCGCTCATTGCTTACTGTTTTATGTACACAGTAACTTATATGCATTGATTTGGTTGAATTGTACAATTTTAGTACGAATAAATGTATTATTATATACATTGCGTGCACATCATATGCTATTATGCTAAAACATGGCAGAACACTTGTATATATTTATTTTGATGCATTTACAAAACTAACAGTGACAGTGATTGCGGCAGCAGGCATTCTGATAAGTTAAGCTGTTTGATGGACAATGGCACGTATCATCTGCCAGATGGCAGGAGTTGTTCATCATGTAAACGTGTTTGGTATCGGAAAAGATCTTGACTGCGTGTCTTCTTATTGTCTGCTCAATAATCTCCTGAAGGGAGATCATAGAGATGTGGAACCGGTGTTCATTCCATACTTCAGTATTTTATATTATTATCATTATTATTGCTGCTATTAAAATTACCGCAAGCCATCATCAGACTGAAGACTAATATTAAGTTTCGTGTCCTCTCGCTTTCTGTTAAAATGAACTAGTGTAGAGGCTACATATAATAGTGTGAAAACACTACATAAACGCGTTCTGCAAAATGAGAAATTTTGAAATCGTTTAATATACCACCTGAAAAATGGACTAATGCTGCGATGGACAGACGAAACTGGCAGGATATTTTGTATACACGCCATGACATCCATACCAACTTGCAGTCTCGACACAGAAGGACAAACAGTAGACACAGTCTCTCGAGACACAAGTAGGCCACGGAGATCAACCATTCTGACAACTGACAGTGTTCAGTTCTGCTGTCTTCTGACGTTAGCATGTCGATGCGAACAGCTGAATGAATATTATAATACGCTATGTGGTTACTACGATGTATGTAACTGGGAAGTGTAATTATCAGTAATTGTAGCGTACGTATCGTTAACGTCACTATTTATGACGTCAGTTCTACGAGAGGAGACTAGTCGAGCCAGACCATGAGATAGACACACGTCTAGACATATTAGCTGTACATATAGGTGAATGAGATACGTTAGAGAAATACAAAGACTAGTCCATGTTTTAATCATCTTCTTTCTCTTCTGCTTTCAGAAACGACACTCGATGTCTTTCGTGGAAAGAGTCGCCGCCTTGTTGCTGCTACTTGTCGTGTCTGTGGCGCCCAGAAGTAAGTTAGCTTTGTTTACCACCACAACCACACCACAACCACCACCACCAATACCACCAACATCACCACCTCCACCACCACCACCAACATCATCACCTCCACTACCACCAACAGCATCACCTCCACCACTACCAACACCAACACCACCACCACCAACATCACCAGCTTCACCACCTTAACCACCACCAACATCACCACCTCCTCCACCACCACCAACATCACCACCACCATCACTACCACAACCACCACCACCACAACCACCACCATCATCATCACCACCACCACCACCACCTCTATCACCACCACCACCAACACCACCACAACCACCACCACCACCACAACCACCACAACCAACACCAACACCACCACCACCAACATCACCAACATCACCACCTCCACCACCACCAACATCACCACCACCATCACCACCACACCACCACCACCACACCACCACCACCATCATCACCACCACCACCACCACCACCACCACCACCACCACCACCACCACCACCACCACCACCACCATCACCACCACCACCACAACCACCACAACCACCACAACCACCACCACCACCACTAACACAATGAGTTTTAGATCGAAATAATAGTGTATCGATGGTAACAGCTGCCCTTTGTTTGTGGCTCCATGTAGGGGTGTAAACTAGTACAATATAATCCAGTAGATTAATGTAACCGCGTGCTTGAAACATGTTTCAGGATAACAAAAGGCGTATAATTTTAAAGCCATTATCACTAAGATAATAAGAAATATTATGTCAGTACAGGCCCGGTCGCTAAAATATAAGCGATTAGGCTCACTGATTACAAAGCGATTACTACCGATCTGAATACCTAACTATACGCGATGAGACTGGCAGTTGGCAGTTGTCCAGAATCATTCGCATGTTCAAATGCATCGTTGAATAGCATTGGCAGATATAGTGTACATTGTCTGCGTAGAAAACCGGCTTTCAAAAGAGCGCCGTCTATCACGAAAAACGGAAATTACGGCCGTAACGAGTCTTAGTAGGTTAATGTTTGCTCCGACTAGACAGTCTGTGTATCGGCGGACTGATCCGTTGAGTGAATTTGTCCTGAAAGCCAATGGTAAACTCAGACTGACCTACGTCATGGTGAATTTGTCCTGGAGCCCAATGATAAGCTCAGACAGACCTACACCAGGATGAGTTTGTCCTGAAGGCCAAAGTTAAACTCAGACTGACCTACACCAGGATGAGCTTGTCCTGAAGGCCAAAGTTAAACTCAGACTGACCTACACCAGGATGAGTTTGTCCTGAAGGCCAAAGTTAAACTCAGACTGACCTACACCAGGATGAGTTTGTCCTGAAGGCCAAAGTTAAACTCAGACTGACCTACACCAGGGTGAGTTTGTCATGAAGGCCAAAGTTAAACTCAGACTGACCTACACCAGGGTGAGTTTGTCCTGAAGGCCAAAGTTAAACTCAGACTGACCTACACCAGGGTGAGTTTGTCCTGAAGGCCAAAGTTAAACTCAGACTGACCTTCACCAGGATGAGCTTGTCCTGAAGGCCAAAGTTAAACTCAGACTGACCTACACCAGGGTGAGTTTGTCCTAAAGGTCAGTGATAAACTCAGAGTGATCTACGATAGAGTGAGTTTGTTTTAAAGGCCAACGGTAGACTCAGAATAATCTGCTCCATGGTGAGTATGTCCTTAAGGCCAATAGTATACTCAGACTGACCTACGACAGAGTGAGTTTGTACTGAAGACCAATGGTAAATGTAAATTCAACTACTCTACACACGGGTCAGGAATAGTTCTAGGACAGCCACAGTCCTACCGCGAAGTGTCCTAGACGTCCTATCCCATCACTGGGGTAGGCACAGAACAAGTAAACGATTGCAACGACTGAACAGGAACACGACCATCGGGACGAAAGTTGATGGATGTGTTGATCGTCGGTTCCCTTTCCCCTCGACTGACTTCTGGTGCTCCTCTGGGAGACAAGACAATGACAATCCAGCAGCACTCGCCGCCCGGCACAAGGGCCGCGAGATTCTCTTGGTGGATGCGTCGGGTAGCCTGGTGATGACTCCGCGACATGCTGCAGAGATGGTGTTCGCCGCTTGCACCGAGATCTCGTCGTCGGCTTGGCTTGGCAGCGCCGAGCGGCAGATCGGCGCTGATGAGATGCCCAAGGCAACGAACACGTCAAAGTTGCGCAGATTACGTCGTGATAATGCAGGTTGATATAGTGGCTGTATCACTACTCTCGTCAGATCGTTAGCGCCGTTATGGTGACACTGCGGTTATGTTGCCGGTCACTGCGTCCCACATCCATCGCGTATAGTGCATAGGGGTTCTCTTTGATAGAGTAGTGTCTCGAAAGAAAGAATATTGTCATTCAAAATGCGGATACGAGGTATAAGGCTGAAGTAAACACGCGAACATCACGCACACACTCACAAATCTCAAGCGGCTGCCTGGAATCAAACAGCGTGGACAGCGTACATATGTCGGCATCGCTGTCTCGCGAATCATAATATACATACAGCTGGCACAACTTTCATTGACATCAGATAGATTGACGGTATAAATCTGCCGACTGATAATGGTCTCTCGGGCATCGGGAAAGGTGTCACGCTACAAGCTATTCCAGACATCATTGTTGACACTAAACAACTGTTCTACAATGACGTAACTGCAGTGAGCTGACTGAAGTCGTCAAGAACAATTGCAACAGCATGCAACTCGAGATGTAAAAAAATTGTTGACAGTCATCAAAATAGGTTCAATTCCAGCCACAACGTCTGTTCAACGATTTACCGAACCATTTAATTAGGCTGAGCAAAGACGTCACCAACTTTCGAGTTTATCGTAACAAACAGCATGCCGGGTTTTTAGACATTGTCTCCTGTCTGAAATTTATTATTTTTATACTATAAGTATAACAACCAGATTATGACCGGAACTGGTACAGTTGGGAAGGGCCTATGTATGAGAATTACTGTATTTCCCACATAACTAGGCCATACATTTTTAGTGCATTGCTGTCGTTTTATGCAAAAAGCCGAATACACACTGCACTCTGTTTGGCTGACAGATGAGCTTTATCCATATTGATTTTCTAAAAAAAACAGATTTGTAGTTTACGACAACAATTCCACTGCGTGTCAGACTCTGAAGTGCGCTGCTTTCATTGAATTCGAATCGTAATTTGCACACAATGCTGAAAGGCGTGAACCGTCAGTAGATGCGGCAGTTACATTAGCCATGTTTTATAGCGTTGCGATGAACAACTCGGGCAATTTCGTAGCAATATGGCAAATTTTACTTTCGACACGGAGACAGACAAGGACCATATATAGACAGTTTGGGAAACACTGTGTGAATGTAGCTGATGAAGCGGTGGACGACAGACTGTTTGAGGCACGGACAGGTGTATGGAGGAAGGAGCGAGCGTTTGCATTTTTCCAATTTCCAAATTACTAAATACGTGGTCGTAGCAACGCTCGGTGGATAACGAACTATTAACGAAGCACACCACTGTTCCGAAATATATTTGATGCTTTTGTGCACGTGTCGATATAGCAGAACCAATTAAAGGTGAAAATAAGCTCTTATATACCGCAGTAGCCAGTCTTTGGGAGTGCATTAAGCGCTTTGCACTTAATTACGGTAGTAATAAGGTGACTTCTTTGCCTTTAAGCCCGCGGAAACCAAGTTCAGAGGCGCATCAAAACAAAAGGGTTGGTCATTCTCTAAATCGATAAAAATATTAACTTTTGTTAACAGATGGGGGAATACGCGAGGAAGCAAAAGTAGATAAGCAAGGTTATAAAGGTAGATTTATAAATGACGACTGAATTGTGTAATATTTTCAACTGATCAAACATTAAGAGGGAACGAATTCCAAATCAGTGCTGCAATAGATGCAATAGATGCAATAGATGCAATAGATGCAATAGAATCAATAGATGCAATAGATGCAACCCTCTCCAAGAGATACTCCAATGTTAATATTG
Organism: Paraescarpia echinospica; assembly: GCA_020002185.1. Classification (NCBI taxonomy): domain Eukaryota; kingdom Metazoa; phylum Annelida; class Polychaeta; order Sabellida; family Siboglinidae; genus Paraescarpia; species Paraescarpia echinospica. The sequence continues at coordinate 52,930,779 of CM034542.1, forward strand.
ATTCTACGAACTTGGTAAACGTGTTCACTCGAATTCCACCTTTTTTCTCTGGGAAGCACTCAGCCACTCTGAAATTACTGCACGAAGGCAATTCGTTTAAATACATGCAGACTTGTCTACAGCCACGCACTCGTTTAAACAGTTGGGTGTACTATGAAGTGGATGCTACTGTCCCAGTCTTGAAACGCAAGCAAGAGGATTCGAACCCGGATTATCTCGTTTGAAATCCCTGTGTTCTCCTTCCAACGCTGCCGCGGTCCACTTATTCTCAAACAACGTGAGTCGTTGGTAGCGTCTATCACAACAATTAGGATATTAGCCACGAAAAAAAGCAGCAATAGGTTGTGAGCTTAGACCGATGACGTCACTCTCCCGGGTCCGCCCCCGGGAGTACGAGTCTTGATCTGTGTCTCATCTGCGGCGCGGTGCGACCTTTGGGCTCAACCGCCACTAAAGAGTGTGGATACGCTTGAGGGACCGATCATTATTTAGCTGTTTCCCCTGGTGACATTGTCTTCAATGTTGTCTGCGAAATCATGTATTTAAAACAACTCTATAAAACGTGTTGTTTCATTAACCAGCGAACAAAAATCGTCAAGTTTTGTAATGTTTGTTCTTCATATAATCAACGTAAAGATGCTCCCCATAACATGGAGGCCAAAACAACAAGATAAGACTGCTAAGGAGATCCCAATAAACTTAGATGCTCTGGCGTAGAACTCTTCGCTGATCGGAGATGCGGTTAGACGCATTTCCAGTCGGTCCTGTTCAAACGCAATGCATGCTGGGGATCTACTTTCGGATTCATGGCGGCGGCTGATGCCAATGCCAGTGGTAATAGGGTGTCTATGACTACCCCTACCAGGTCATGCGTAAATTTGTGCACAACATACCCAATATGGCGCTAACAGGAATGAAACCAACAGAAACATAGTTTACCTGAACCAAGGACGTCGTTTAGTTGTTTATTCAATTACCTATCCACATGACGTAAGAAGACCATATGAATGTGAGTTGTCTCATTCTTTCTTCAGAAAATGTTTCATGCGCGGACCACTTTCTTTGATATGTCCTCTTTGTTCGTGCCGGTCCACCGGCGTACAAACAATACTATTATGCAGTTGTGCCTTAATGGCGTCGTTCCATTTCCTCTGTAAAAGTATTGCCTTACTAACGTACGTAAGTAACAGTAATAAGTACAAATTACTTTTATAAAAAATAGCCGGCTGCCAGAGTACGACAAGACGCCAAGTGGATACCAACGCAATATCATGCCTTTTAGGCAAAGCAACATTATGGTCAACGGATCTTACATAAATTCATAAGTATACAACAGGAAGAAGAAGCTGACATGTATATATTTATATCGACTACATGAAAGTTAATGAAATTACAATAGAGCCGCTTACACACTCGCACAGCACAACATAAAGCATATTTATGTTGAGTTATGTCAATTACCTCTTCAATGGGCCTAGCAGAGTAGTTCTCAACAAGCAGCTAAGCATTGCCACTGTCACCTCACGCAATCTGATCGGCTCAAGACAAATGCGTCAGGGTGTTTTTCACACCTTTAGTAGTCATAAGGATCACTTGTGTGTAGGCAGCCAATATGAAAAGTTGGTTTAAGATGAAGCTGTTAGATTAAGGTCAACCATTACCCAGCAATTCATCAGTGAATGAATGGGAAACTAGTGAGGCCTGTCCCATTAGCCTTGCGTGAAAATGAATGTCAGCTGCTTCAAAGTACCACTAAATCATTTTGACCAGGTAACAACCACACTGTCCCAGTGTCTCTTGCTATGCAAACATCTGGGTTTGCAGAAAAGGAAACCAGGATTAGGCCTACTGCAAATTGTATTCAGTCAAGTGACAAGGGATTAGCTAAACTCCAACGTGTACATAATTGTTTAGCACGTGTAGTACTAAAAGCACCTCGATTCTCACCATCTCTGCCTCTACCTAGACAGTTGCATTGGCTTCCAGTTACATATCGAATATAATTCAAATTAGCCACTATCACATATCGTACCCTTTATACGCAGCACCCATCCTATTTGTTTAGTCTCCTTCGTGTTTTCGATATCCCCAGGAATCTCAGATCATTTGTTTGACAACGACTTTCTGTACGAAAACCAAGCTTAATATCGACAAACGTGCTTTTTCTGTAGCTGCACCAAAAATCTGGAATCAACTCCCTATCGCTTTAAAATCATGCCTAATACGTTGGCGATTTAGGCGCTATAGAAGTTTGTCATTATTATTATTATAAAAAAAATTGCTTGTTAATGTTGAACCCAATCCCCGGGCTTACGTGCCGAGGGTAGTCCCCTACCAGAGGTAGGCGTTGCTTCTAAGGTGATTTGTGGTAATTATATACATTTACGTTTAATATCGTATTGTTATAATACATAAACATTACAGGCATTAATGTAATAACTTGTGCACTTGTACTAACGTGTGCAAAATAGTAAAAACAAACCAAAAACACAGAATTTAAATTACGATAATTAGGCAGCATATTTCGTGGTCAAAGATCGGATCACATGTTAAAGGGGCAAGTCAATTTGTTCATTGCGCTTGCGCGCGCATGCGCTATACACAAATGCCTACTTCTGGCACGGAACTACACTCGACCGGTTACACTCGAATCAGCGAGTATACTAACGTGGCACAATTGATGCGATGATGCGTGAGAATGTTTAACTGCAGGCATTCACCGATTCCAGAACTAGGGATCGAGATCAACGAGACACTTAAGGAAATACTTAACGGGAAGACAGTTTGGGTGCGTTTCGGGAAATTTTTTTTAAAATATTCGCCGTCACATAGTTGATCTCAAACCATACATTAAAGCGAGTAGAATCGTAACGCACAAAACCGCGTCAGTAGACTTACTTTCAAAATGAATATTGCGGTTAAACAGCCGTCCTCGCCAATATTGCTAATAGAGCTTGTTCTTAAATTTATGTTTTGTTTACAATCTGATCATTTCGCGGGCGATACTTTCAAATTACTAAAATGGTTACCGAATTTTTAAATGTAATTTGGCTGGCAGTGTATACATTCAAAATATTCATTCTATTCGTGAAAACGTTCATTTTAGTCGTAAGAAAATTGTATTAATTAATGTAAAAACAAGGAACATGCCGCCCCGTTTAAGCATCTCTCCCTCATTATTTGGATGACTTGAACACGGAAGTAAATGAATCATGTGTCCCCATTTAATGATCTGTCCCCAACTAATTATCTGTTCCCAGTTGCGCGGCCACAAGGAGTCTATGATGTAAGCTGAGCGACGTAGCGTGCGTCGGGCGGATGTTCGTTATGATAGATCGCTGCCGAAATTAACGTACAGCGTTCCTCATAACGAAAGCTGTCTCAGACACAGACGGAGCTAGTCGCGACGCACCCTGCGGCAGCTGATCTAATGAATTCGGTGATAACTGAGTTGGCGTTTTTTTTACGTGACTAGCAATTGCGATTGCTATTGATTGATCTACGGGTTATAACTTCACCTATCCAATTCATGTCAACATATTCTAAAACACAATTTGTCTGTTATGTAAATTATAAACTATTCATTTTGCGACTTCGGTAAAATGTAGACCACACCATGATGTCACAAATTAGGGACTCGTTTTGTGTGCGTAGTGATTATGTAACGTTATTATATCAACATAGAAAGGTTGTGAATTGCTGTAGAATTATATTACAATATATATATATATATATATTGGTAGATGAGAAGACAATATACCATTGGCTTCTCATCTACCAATTGGCGACGTATTTAAGAAAACACAACGATAAGAGTTATTTACTTTTGTCATGAACGAATTGATTGGAGGACGCCACTTTGGTGTTACGTTTGACTGACCGTGACGTTAGTGTCGTAGTCGGCGACAGTAGAATTTAAATAGTCAGCGCGAACGAGGTTTGATCAAAATATTGTAATGGTTATAACTGCTGCCCTTGCGTTGATGCTTGGTGGATGGGTGTAAGCTATTTAAAATGATTACGTGATTTAGACCACATTATATTACGTCGGTAACACGGTATCCATGAACATTATCATTTGTTTTTTTGTAAACAAAGAACGTGATCTCTGTATGGGATCGACCTCTTCCCAGAAGCATAAATTGCATCGCCTAGGCTACGAGACTGTCGCTGCACATATTTGGAATCTGTCGCACGCAGCTCTTGTTCTTTGGCAACACGCGTTATCGGCCCGGGATTCTATTGGTGAATAAAGTAGCCCAATAACGGTGTTGAGCCACGGCCGACGACCGATCGTAGAACGGGGGCTAAGGCAAAGCTCTTCTGCGCATTCACTGCTGGGGTGTCGACGCATCAATATTCGGCGCATCAATGTACTTATAACGCCATCCAAAAACCGGCTTTTCCGATTATCTTTTTTAATCGCGGATTCAGCTTCGTCGTACGCGCAGAGGCCAGCTCGAGGCGGCAACGACCAGCCGGTGCGCTTGTTTGGATAATGCGCTAATCTTCGCATCGTTCTCGCCTTGCCACACGCTCTCGCCTCGATGCCTGCCGTCAATGGCCGGACTCACGGTCCGGTCCAATGACTGATTCCATTAGGACGTGTCTGAAGAAGCAACGACCGGGGGTTGAATGAATAGCGGCAGGTTTGAAGAGAAAACGATATAAGGTATATAAAGAGACAATGGATAAATGTGTGTGTGTGTGTGTGTGTGTGTGTGTGTGTGTGTGTGTGTGTGTGTGTGTGTGTGTGTTTGTGTTTGTGTGTTTGTTTGTTTGTTTGTTTCATTTGAGACAGACAGACAGACAGACAAATAGATACGTACACACACACACACACCTCTCATTGCGCATGTCCGTGTTGTCTATTTTGCCGTAGTGTCATCGCCATCATGTATTCATTGTGACTCATCACTAATTCGGGGATTAACGTTTTAACCGTTAATCATTCTGGCATCTCGCTTTGTGAGGGCAAAATATGCCATGTATAAATTAAGATTGCTGCATTGCGACTGGAGTCGTCATTCTCGCTCATATATCAGATCACCTCCTTGTACAATGTAATCCCTCTCGATTAATGGCATCAATATCATGCCGTCTGTGATGTAATCAATAATGTAAATTCGTTGCTACGTTCACTGTCTAAAGCCTGATATATACATATCGACAGTTCTCGAATCGACTTGTATTTGTTCGAGAGACAAATTACACCATGCGTCCTCCTAGCCGCGAGTAAACCTTTTTTAATAATCGGTGTCGCTTTAAGTCTAAATTAAGCTTGAGTCTTACAACGAGGTTATCCCGTGAAGAAAAGTGGAGCTGAGAAGTGAATATCATCACTCCATCTTAACTGCCCGTGAGACCTTCCTGCAACATTTGCCGTCATACAAGCACCACGCTCAGGGACATGATCCAATTTGATGATTTTATAACAAAGCCCGTGGAAAAGTCAAAACCGTTTAATGGAATCGGTCAGCGTGGCTAGATTGAAACAGCGACCGCCTTGCGCCACATCAAATGGTCTCCAGGCGTCCACACTAATCAGTTCTTCCGTGGTCAGCGCTCCAAGGACCTTCTAAGTGTCATTGGACACCTTAAGTTTAAAGAGCGTGTGCAGCGATCACATACTAAAAGTCGAGAGACCGAGATTTGAGTAGATCTTAGTGTCAGGTGCTACCATCTATCGGTATAATATGGTAGTCTCTCCAGTAATATATGTATGTGTATGTATGTATGTATGTATGTATGTATATATGTATATATGATTCTACTACGATTCTATATCTGATAGCTTTGGAGAGAAAAAAATGGTTTGCGTTAATAATAATAAATACAATATTGTCTAGCAACAAAGTAAAACAAAAATGTCAATGTTTCTTCTCCATCTCGCTGCGGTCTTGCAGGTTCTTTCTGCTTTCTAACAGCATAACCTTCCACTCTTAATATTAAAATGCTAGCTGTATTAGAAACATAAACAGAAACATATATTTGCAATAGCTATACGATCAGATATATTGAGACTTAACTAACTAGTACAAGGCCAAAATTACCTACGCCTCACAAAGTGTGCACACTTTACCTAAATTGAACAACAACAAACACGTATTGTACTTCATCCAAGCCATGCGTCTTGCAGTTAAAATTAAAACACGCCAATGTGTGCACACATTTTATAAAATAAATAATTCTTATTACGTGTAATATTTGTAATTATAATCAAGGAAACGTATGCATGTACACGTGTATGTATGTGTGTGTGTGTGTGTGTGTGTGTGTGTGTGTGTGTGTGTGTGTGTGTGTGTGTGTGTGTGTGCATGTATATATGTATGTATATATGTATGTATGTATGTATGTGTATATGTATGTACGTACGTACGTATGTATCTATGCACGCGGGAATATTAACGTTTTCTTCTGAGACGGCGTAAATCTCGAGCGACAAACTTTCAGGAATTTATCTACGACTTCACGAATAAGACGTAAGACCTTCAAAATACCCCATTAATAACAATTGTTCTCCTTTTATGGGGTAAATCAGTTGTTCTTAACGTAAAACATCACGCCCCTGCGTCATGAATTTAGCAACATGAAGCAGACGCTGACACAATAACGCTTATGTCTACTCTCATGCCAATAGCACAGCAATAAGAATATTATTCAACAATTCTACACTATCACGACTAAGGCATATCGATGGACGTGAACGTCACAATCTCTTCGACCGTCGTCACTTTGAACAAACAACGAGTATCTATATGCAAGCGCGTTATAGTGTGTACGTAACGATGCTGTGCTTTCTAACATTTGGTAAATATTACTATTACGACTGTCAATTACCGAGGCATCCCGTCAAATAACGGTTTTTGCTAATTTTTATTAATATTGTTGACGTACCTGCAATCCGTCACTGTCCGCCACCAGACGGGTCAGAATGTTGTTCTCCTCCTCCTTCCCCGTATATCCGGAGTGAGGCCAGCCTCAATGCTGGTCCTCGATTTTTGTTTTATTTTATTTTCATTTTCTCCTCCCTCGCTGTTTTTGCATTCCTGTTTATACCAACCGTTTCCACTCCCTTCTATCCTTCGCTCTCATTTTCTACTCCTCTCCCAATCCCTCAAAATCTCCCTCTACACAATCCTCCCTTCGCCGTCTAGGTCGTCCTCGCATCCTTTCCCCTCAACGTTTTGCGCATCTGCTTTCTTTGCCAACCGGTGTACTCGCAGTCTCTCCTCATGTCCAGCTCACTTTAGTCGACTCCTTCCAAGAATTGTGGCGATGCTGTTACCATGTGTGGTTTTTATTTGCCGTGTTATGCATGATTGATTGAATTCATACGAACATTTATAAATCCTGCAACATCACGTGACCTAATTTGCGAGAGTCGTATCGCACTAGATGTAACATGTTTAACAGGATTGAACAAGATTGTCACCCAGAGCAGAAAACCTAAATGACATATCTGGCGTCAGGGACTTACTTATCTTTGAGTTCCGCCCTTTTGGGTAGTTGTCGACTTTATTTTTAAAGATATTCGTGCTGCTAGGAAACCTTTTTAAACCCAACTTTTAACATGCAATGTCATTGTTCTCTCTCGTCCTCATTCACCAGGTGTCGCTGTCTTCTACCTTTGGGAACCAATACTGAAAACTTGGATTTAAACTTTGGCCCGATTGCTCTATTAATCATTATAACTTTTTGCTTAATAGTTTGGTCGGCCTACACACAGGGAATTACTGTTTTTTTGGTGTAGGCTAATCGTGGTTGATCTGTCAGGTAATACCAAGCATTTCCTAAACTGATTCGTTAATTTTGAGTTTCCTTCCCGGAATCAGTGAATGTACTGATGTGACGTTATTTGGGAAAGAGAGACTGCAAACATTCACTGACTCCGGAAGGTAACCTCAATATTAACGAGCCAGTTAAGGAAATGCTTGGTATTACTTGTCAAATCAACCTTTCTACTGCCCAAAAGTTAATTGCCCGTTTACAGGCAAAAGTTATGGATTATCAAAGAATCGTTGCTTAAGACAGGAACTCGGACAGAGTACAGATGGACTTTTTGGCCTGTACTGTTCAGTTCATGGGGAACAAGAATGTCTCTAGCTGGTGGGGTGATATTTGTGCCGTCATGGCAAGGAAGAGAGCATCAACTTTATTCATGTTACGTAAATGACCGTAACAAAATGTAAGTATCTTGGTGACAAAAAAAAATTGACTATACACGCTACATCACCAGTCGCAGCGAAATTGGAATAAATTATGTTTTCCGAATGATGTTGTGTCCACGCGTGTGTGCGCGTGTGCGTGTGTGCGTGTGTGCGTGTGTGCATGTGTGCGTGTGTGCGTGTGTGCGTGCGTGTGCGTGCGTGTATGTATGTGTGTTTGCGTGTGTGTGCGTGCGCGTACGTGCGTGCGTGCGTGTGCGTATGTGCGCGTGCGTGCGTGAGTGTGTGCGTATGTGCTTGCGTGTATATATGTGTCTAAGTGTGTGTGTGTGTGTGTGTGTGTGTGTGTGTGTGTGTGTGTGTGTGTGTGTGTGTGTGTGTGTGTGTGTGTGTGTGTGTGTGTGTGTGTGTGTGTTATAGCACGAGTGTGATTGCGTGCCTCGTTTGTCGCGAGGACCCCCGCCTTAAGTGGCCCAGGTTACCGGCGACAGCGGCCTTTGTGATGGACAGCCTGGAACGCACCAGAAACCTCCGAGTAATTGCTCTGTGTAGAACTATTTCAGCACAGTGTGTTGTCGTCCCACATGGCTCTACAGAGCCTAAGTGTTTATCAGATGTCGGCTCTTTGAAAATGAGCTCGAGCTGAAACTGTGCGTCACCCGACCGAACCATACTGAGATACCTGGCGAAAAAATTAGTGGGCATAGGTCAGAAAGCTGATTCCGCGTAAACCGAAGCTGTGGCATGAGCTGCATTAGATACTGTATCCACTCTCCGTGTCAGCGCACGTTCCTACGCGAGCCCTTGTCGCACGCCGTAACCCGCTGTCGTCGTCCCGACTGATGGATCCGTTGTGTTCTTTCAACTGCCGCGTCTTAGGCGAATAACAAATGAAGCCGGTATTCGATAACATCGTTCTTGCGATAGCCCGCTAATGACATTTGATGACAAATACAAATTGTTCTTCGCCGGGAGTGCTCATGATGGATAAAGGTATCCTGTGAGGCGTGAATCCCGTCTCCTCGTCGGGTTACCGACAGCCGTTTGACGTGGTCGAGAGGACAGTTTGTTTGTCCAGCGAACGGCCTTCCTGGTAGAAGTCTCTGGGTTGAGAGGACGCGTTCGCGACATGATTGAATCATGTCCTCTCATAAACTAACTCGGACGATTCAGACATCACCGTCTGGTCGTATACGTGCATGTTTAATGTCCTTGTACTGGGACAGACAGGATGATACGAAGGAGGGGTCGAGGGGAGACGAGTTGAGGCAACTAGACGAGAGGTGAAGGGGAATACGTGGTATTGGGCTGAGAGGAATAAGAATATAGGGAGATTGTGATGGTGGGCGTGGAAGAGAGTTACAGGCGACACAGCGGGGGATGGTACGGAAGGAAGAACGGACAACCGATGGTTCGAGTGTTGGAATGAAACTGGGAGAGAGATGTAAACACACTACGCCAGCTGGACATCAATCACCTGTGCAGCCGCTCGGCCCTTGTATTGTCTGCCTGTCAGTGTGCACACGAGGCGCTCATCCACTGAATCATGCCGACTCTGTCGCCATACGCTCTGCATATATTTCCCATCGGGCTTGAAACCGTGACTCACGCGCTGGCCGCTGCTCCGGCTTCTCGCACTGTATAGGTCATCAGTCATTCCAGGTTCTGCGCTGGTGACATTTCGGGGAAGATATCCATCGGTCTGACAGATCGTCTGTCATTGTAAAATAAACGGAAGACGACATGCGACATAAGTGGTGTTTGCGCGAAAACGTTTGGCGCGTAAAAGCCGCCTGTAAAATACCCGCCGTGTTGTAGTAGCAATAACAAAGCGAAACGACCATACTGTTTAGTAAGTAAACATTCGCTTGCCGTAATATGCACATTACAAATATATCCAATCATGGGATGCTGTTTTCCTATAGATCGTAAAGCCCAATATTTACTATAGTAATAACGAATAACTGCAGCGTGGGAGAACGCACGGTGAGATGCAGTGGGTGTGGAATCACAATTACGCAAGATTTACTTGAACGTCTCGTCTCGAAGAAATAAATACCAAAGCAAATACACGGCCAGTTTACTAAGAACAATAGGAGGCACCATGGGAAAAGGTGTAAGAGTATACTATTAGAACGTCAAAAGGCGCCGAACAGAGAGGGTAAAAAGTATGTACACTCTTTGTGAAAAATATCAACGACAGAAAGGGAAGTTAATTATCCACTGCGTTTCTAAGCGACTAAGGGTATACACAACTCTGAAGAGGAGAGACTGTCAAAATTGCGTTAACAAAAGAAAATGGGATCCGATGTGACATTGCCTTCATTGAATTCGTGTAGGACACCGCAAATTCAGGCTCAGATCCGAGCGGTGTGGGGAGCTTGAACGAGCGTCAATGGGGGGGGGGGTAGTTTGATATATTTTGAGCATCCAAGGTGTGTGCCCCCCGTTTTGTCTTCAGGGGGTGCAGTTGGAGGTTTTGTATGAGTGACAATTTGGAGGTTATTAGTAAGCATCAAGGAAGTTGAAGGTTTTGGTGAGCATCAACAGGGTGACAGGAGACAGTCTCCCCTTTGGTCAAATCCTATATCCACCCCTAAAATGTTTGACGACGAGAAACTCCACTGCTAGATCAAAGGACTGGCGGAGAAAACAAAGTATAATATATTTAAGTTATACAATGTGATATTATATCTCATTCCCATCGCCTTCTGCAATGAATGTTGTGTCCTTTCGATGATGTTGTGAAACACTCTCTGTGTTTGTGTCATGTCAGTGAGCTTGTGATAACGCTCTGTGTTTGCGTCATGTCTTTGAGGTAGTGATACACGCTCTGTAGTTGTGTCATGTCAGTGAGTTAGTGATACACTCTCTGCGTTTGTGTCATGTCAGTGAGCTTGTGATACACGCTCTGTGTTTGTGTCATGTCAGTGACCTTGTGATATACGCTCTGTGTCTACGTCATGTCTTTGAGATAGTGATACACTCTCTGTGTCTGCGTCATGTCTTTGAGGTTGTGATACACTCTCTGTGTTCGTGTCATGTCAGTGGGTTAGTGATTCAATCTCTGTGTTTGTGTCATGTCATTGAGCTTGTGATACACGCTCTGTGTTTGTGTCATGTCAGTGACCTTCTGATACACTCTCTGTGTTTTGTCTTGTCAATGATCTAATGTTTCACGCTCCATCTTTGTGTTCTGCCAGGGAGCTTGTGATACACGCTCGGCGCTTGTGATCTGTGCTATTGGCTATGCGGTTATTGATTATGCCTGATATTTTGCACCATGTATGAAGAAACGTCTGGGAAATTGGACAGATAATTCAACGGGAAACGGCAGGCGTTTTGATAAATGTCGGTGATCCGGTTTTCTGACGTGTTCCGTAATGCATAGGAGCAATCAATCATCGAACGGATGATTATCGAATATTTACGGTTCGCCGTAATAACTATAATCTTAGACTATGTTGAATCTAAACATGATGCCAGGTTTATATAATTTTTAGCTCCACGGATTATTAAACATATACATTAATTCAACTTTTGTTGAAATAAAAAATGCTCTCACAGCACATGTTTGGGTTGTGCCATACTTTTTGAAGATCAATTGCCCATCACTTCGTTTTGACACGTGGGGCTTCTTTCTCGTTTTCACTGTGCATATTTTTGCATAAGAATCCTGTAACTTGCCTTCAATTCAATGGGGAAGCTTCGTTTCAAGAATATGACTTTTATTTTGGAAATATTATCAAATCAAATTGATTGTTTCTCATTACAATAAATACATAGACAAATCAAATTAAGACAAATCCTATATAATAACATAATCCGAACAACAAGGGAATAATATTATATAATATTATACTTCCATTATGTGTTTTAGCGCATAGTCACTGGAAAGATGAACTTTGTTGACATCAAAATGAAAATTTCGCTTTAGGTGTTGTTCCGATTAACGTTCTAACTGCACTCTCTGGAGACCGGGTACTAGGCCTAGATATGATGGTTCAGCTGCTGGTATAGAAAGGCAATGTATGATTGAACAGAGATCGGATATTTCTATAATCCTGTTCCAATGAATGGTTATGATGAATTACGGGCCTCTGCGGAGTGACGTTGGTCGATGGGTAATTTAGTGTGTGTTGACGAATACATTACACGGTCACTTTACACGGACTACAGACATAGTGACTACATATATCATGACTATGGACGTAATGAGTACGGACATGATGACTACGGACATAGTGACTACGGACATAACGACGACGGACATGATGACTACGGACATAATGACTACGGACATGATAACTACGGACATAATGACTATGGACATAAGGACTACGGACATGATGACTACGGACATAGTGACTACAGACATAACGACAACGGACATGGTGACTACGGACATAATTACTACGGACATGATAACTATGGACATAATGACTATGGACATAAGGACTACGGACATAATGACTACGGACATAGTGATTACGGACATAACGACGACGGACATGGTGACTACGGACATAATGACTACGGACATAATAACTACGGATATAATGACTATGGACATAAGGACTACGGACATGATGACTACGGACATAGTGACTACGGACATAACGACGACGGACATGATGACTACGGACGTAATGGCTACGGACATAAAGGCTACGGACAGAATAACTACAGCCATAATGACTTCGGACATATAACTACGGAGATAGTCACAATGACTACGGACATAAGGATTACGGACAATATTATCATTTTGCCCGACGATTCTTGTATGTTGCGCCTCTGAACTCAGATTCCGAGGGATTTAGGCGCTATAGAAGTTTGTGATTATTATTATTATGACTACAGACATAAGGACTGCAAACATAATGACTACGTACGTCATCATGATTTGTCCAAAAAAATCTGCTGAAGGAGGCCATTAAACAAAAGACACGACTGGGAAACTCTTACTAAATACCAACAGGGAACAGGTGTGTGACATATTATATCAAATTTAGTTTTATTTCTCAATAAAATAGTAGTTATAAATTGATTTTGATTTTGATTAATGGAGCTAGTACGAAATGCACCCAAGAGAAGTCCAATGTTGCAATCAACGAGAACACTTATGTTGCTAGTTGCTAGGCAACCCATACAATGCGAAAGTAATGGTTGAACTAATTGATATGTACACTGCTGACAGTCTGCTGCTATGTTACATTTAACGGGTTTATAATTTGGAATTTAATTATAGCGGCTTTCTTTTGAAAGAATATATTATTAAGAATAATACCGTTGTCTCATATAAAATGTGATTATTATTATTAATTTGTAATTACAGGGTGTGTGTTAATACCATTGTGTATTGTAAGTGCATTTCCTCCGAGGTTCACTCATCTCTGTTTGTGTTCATCCATGTCCTTGGATCATTGTAGTTATATAGAGTAATCTACTTACGTTTTTTATATGCATGGGATTTCTGGATGATCTTTCTCACCACAGAGACAACTGAGTGGTGATCATTTCACCAGATGGCGCCAATATAAACCAGTCGTTTGTTGCTCCATGGGTGGATGTAAGCTAGTTAAAATAAATGTCTTTAACATTGCATTAGCTGTTGTTATTAACAAGGACTCGCCGCAACATTGCCTTTCAAGAATTACATATTCGCGGTAAGCAATTCGAGCATAGTCCTTCCAACTATGCGGTGTTCAGAGTTCATGTTCTCGTTTATATAGCGAAGTAGACGGAAATCACTTGAGTCTCCGTCTATCGCAGTTGTATTGAATCTCGCGGCACATGCTGCACGTTACTGACTCGAAGAACTTGTCCATCGGTAATTAACACGTATCAAACTACTCCTACAATGTGTCGGTGCAAAGCGTTTGCCAACACACGAGGTTTTACCTTCAATCAACCATCTAGTTTTCACGTTATTATACATCGTGGAATAGTTCCACTACTAAGGCCTATTTACGTCACACAGGCGACATTGACATGGAGTATAAATCTGTAACTATCTATTACATTAATGTTGTATAAAACAGTGTCACGAGTGCATTAATCTTCCTTGCGGATACCAATAGAAGGTAACCAGGGCCGAGAATCTTCCTAATCGACACATTACAACAATCACTTCACTTTTCGCCGAAATGTGTTCCTCTTCCCGCAGGGGATATTCGATTATGACACCCATTTCACTTTCTTCATGGCGTGCTGCTAATTCACTCGCTCCACCTTCAGCTGGTTAGGTCCCTCCAAGCCATTCGCCTTTCACTTTTACTTTTTGTTAGTGCTGACCCTTCAGGTTAAAGGTATCACTTAAAAATACTCTAATGCTGTTCGTAAAAGTAATTCTTTCTTCACTTTGTTATGGTGATGTTTCTCAAAGTCATTCTCTTCACTTTCACTTTCTGTTAGCTATGTTTCCCCACGTCACTCGCTTCGTTTTCGTTTTCATGGTTCATAACAAACTGTCTAATATGACTTTTTCAAAGTCGTGTTTAAGATAACTTTAAACATAAAAAACGTTGACCTATTATTATGGCTTTTTAATCAGTTGACCCCCCCCCCGCCGCCGAGTCACTATAGCTAACGGAATCGACGATGAGGATGATTAAAACGACGACGAGTTTGATGAAGTCGAGGATGATAATAACGATGATGATGATGACAGTTATTATGCTTGCACGCTCTCTCTCTCTCTCTTTCTCTTTATATATATATATATATATATATATATCCCTCCTCCACTCTCCTCCCCTCAATCTCTCCGTGCTACGTTCTGCTCGTACGCATTTATAGTTGTTTGCTCAAGAGAATACCCAATCAGGCAGCAAAAAAGATTCGTCGTCATTAAAGCAGCAACTCGCCGGTTGTGTGTTTCCTCTAATTGACAGGTCGTTGTCGGGGACATTTCTGCGAAGCGCCCATAATTTGGCGACCGTCAAGTCTTAATTGGCACGCTGCGACGACATCTCGATGCCGTCGTGTCATTTTTCGACTGCTGCGAGCTGTTCTCGGGACGCCTGATTGGCCAGACATTTCAGCGGTTCCGCTTCTTGCGGATAGCGATAATGGCGAAATCAATGTATCAGTTCACGACCACCACATGCTTCGTACACGTGTAGCAAACGCGAATGGCTCCGACCAATCTTCTGCTTCCGTCTTTCCTTTGCATCACACAGCCATGCCATTCATTAAACCGTGTTTCGCATCCGCTTTCATTACCCATCCACTGATGTCGGCAGACTTGTTACGTTGCATAATTTCCGCGCACGCCCACGAATATTGTAAGACATAGTCTGTTTCATGTGTTCACCTCCCACATACGGGAGTAAACAGACAGTTACCCGCCAACCAATTTCACCAGACGCGACCTGTAGCCTACGTTTAACACACGCTAACCAGTTGTACAAAACATGATATCTAACCTACTGTCAATAATTTTTGTCTTGCGTAATACGTAACCTTCTTTTTATACAAAAACAAACCCGTGTCACAATACATGGTATGTAGCCTACATTCAACACATGCCAATCAGAGTCACACGACTGCTTTATTGCCTACTTTCAACACGCGTTAAATTATCTTACAAATATGATACATAGCCTATTTTCAATACAAGATTCAATACAATCATTTTGGTATTACGTCACGGGTAACCTACTCTGTCACGCACCACTCAAACATACTTTGACTACACGTCAATCAGTGTTACTAGACCTGATATTTCGCCGCCTTTCAACATACGCCAGTCAATTGTCCACGGCGTGATGATTTGTGTAGCCTATTTATGTTTTGACACACGACTATCAGTGTTACCAGACATGATATGTAACTTACTGTCGCTTTTGGTACAAGCCTACCAGTGACATGATACAGACACGGTCTATTGTCTACATCACACACACATGCAAACACGCATGCATGCATGCACGCACGCACGCAAACATGCACACACACGGGCGCAGGCATGTACGCACGCACACACACACACACACACACACACACACACACACACACACACACACACACACACACACACACACACACACACACACACACACACACACACACACACACACACACACACAAGCACACAAGCACACACACGCACGCACGCACACGCACACACACACGCACACACACACACACACGTTGACGGGTATTATAAGACCTTGCATGTCGTCTAGTATCGTCACATGCCATGGGACATTATAAACCCTTATCTTTCGCCTGCTTCCACTACCTGTAATAGTGATTACGTATCACCAGACCAGGCGGGCCTTTAGTTAATGGAACACTGCGAACTACGTGGAGTTATCTTCAGCTAGACCTTCGATATAGTCGTTGTTTGAAACACATACATACATGAGACGATCAATCCAGTATGGGGTAGTTGCAGGCGCAGGTAAGCAGCCAGTGTAAGTACGTGTCCGTACGTTTTGACCAAAGTGACGTAGCATATTGAAAACATTAAGCAGAATGTCAGCTAACTCAGAATAATTCTAGTTAGGTCACCGCATGAACCTTACTCGATTCTGACACGAGTAATTTCAATAATGGTGGCTTTCACGACGATGAAGGGAAACATAATGGTTTGTTTGTAAAGCAGAACAAGAGACCTGGAGAGAAGAATACTCATGTGTTGGCCAACCCCAGTCATAAACGTATTCATGCCATAAGTGTATGATATGTTTTAATTTGTGTCAGCTATCTTACTCTCGGTGACTGCGTGATTGTATCGCTTCTATAATCGTCTGTCTATTTTGCTGTCGCATTCAACTTCTTGCTAGCAACGCTGTTAAAAGCAGCCTTGCCAAATTAAAACGCCTACGAATAAATCGTTGTCTTACCAGACGACTTCGGTTTTCGAATGGTCCCACTTCCGGATTTTATTAAATATTTTGGTATTCGTTTAATTACGAACGCACTGTTTAGTAGTCATGTTAAAACTGATAATAACACCACGAGAAAATACAAACATTTTGTTTAACCTATCATCAATCATCAGGATTTGCAAGAAATAGTTCAGAGGAGCAACTAAAATTATTTCAGAACTGAGAGACCTTGGTTATGAAATATGCCTTTAAAAGAATGTGGTTCGAGAGACCAGCAGATTAAAAGGAGATCAGGTAGACATTTTTGTAAAACAATGACTGTTATGAAAATATTGATAGACATATTTTTCTCGGTTAAAAAAGATAGATGGACTAGAGAACATGAAGTAACACCAGTGAAGGAACAGTGTAGATTAGATATCAGAACGTAATAATTTCTACAATAGGACAATAGTTGAATGAAGCATATTATATACTGACTGTGTCTAGCAGTGTCAATATTTTTAAGAAAGTAAAAGTAAAGTAAAGGTGCGTTCTTATATAGCGCAGTAACCAGTCCTCGGGACTGCTCAACGCGCTTTACACGTTACTCCATGGCAGACCTGTTCAATTGAACACCATCTCGACTTCTCTGGGAAGCATCCAGCCACGCTGCAATTAATGCGGGAAGATTATCCGTACATAAATATCCACCACTGTCTATAGCCAGGTACTCATTCATACATCCGAGAGAGCTGGAGCAATGCATAGTTAACGAACTTGCCCAAGGTTCGACACCGCCGGACAGGATTCGAACTTGGGTTCTCTCGGTTGAGAGTCCGAGGCTCTAACCACTGCACCACGGCGCTTATACAATCGATATATATATATATATATATATATATATATACTTGAGAAGGGCAGAATACATTTAAAGGTTGGCCTCTCGATAAGAAAAAGGCTTCCTTGTCCACAAACCATCTGGAATTAATTGTCAGGGTGATCATCTTGTTAAATCTAGTTAATTCTCTCTTCGGAATGTTACGATTTCAGCCTCAACACCACGGGATCTATAAGTAATGGTGATTGAATAATGGCGCAATTCATATTGAAGGTTTTTTCAGGCGACGCCAATGAAACCTGTTAACGTCTCTCATCATGTGTCGCCGGTTATTGCGGATTTCGTAGTTATTATTATAAAAAAAATTCTGACTTTACTGGCATTTACTCGATGCCAACATATAAACAACTTGTCATAAGCCGCACGCATATTGATCATCGAAAAGGGTATACTGCTAAACGTCTAATGTGTGTTTCGCCTAATATAGAAAGTGGCATTTATTTTCGTTTGCGTTATGATCATTTGACGCTATGGTTGATGTCATTGTTTGTTTGTAAATCTGTCAAATCTAGCCGCAAGGTTATGTATAAGTTTCGGTAATTAATCAAACGGAATCTCTTGATCCCTCTACAAATGACGTCTTTAAAAATGTAATCAACGGGACTAGGGACATAAAGGTCATTCATTGATTCATGCGCTTTGTTGAAAAAATGCAGAGTAGATTTGTTTCAAACAGTCAACGTTTGGGATATCGCAGAATTTGGAGGTCATTGTGCAAATGTGTATTAGCGTTAAACTGAGATTTCACAAATCTATCGACTCTGCCGCCTCGGTTTCATTACAAGCAAGAAGCTTCTTCAATTCATCATAACATCCAAACACTTCAACCAGAACGTGAATGGTCATTCGGCGATAGTTTGACTAAATATTAAGTAACCTCACACGGAAACATTGTATGTCCGGGATGTGCATACCTCTACCTCACAAACCCAGGGACCGTCCTCACCTTAGGACCTCCGTCGTTCATTGGGGGCCACCGTTTGATAGTCACAATTATATACTTCATATGTTCTAGTTGCCAAGATCAACTATATTTTTTTTTTTTTTGAAGTGATTCAAATGTAAATGTTTTATTCGATTTGTGTAAATGGACTGATACAGTAACTCAAAATATTAATGCAAATGCAAATGTTAAAAATATATAAAAATGAAAAAGAAATCGGCTACGCTCATATGACACTTGTAATCAGTCAAGTAACTTTTAAATGTTCGTTGTGTGAAAAATATCAACTGTTTCATGCATCCTATTATATTAAATTAGTTTAAGAAGATTCAACAAGACTGAAGAAAGGAAACGTACTGAGTAATGAAATAAAATGTCTAAAACGTCTTTAAATAAAACTTGCACTGAATAAGCTAAGCGAACGTATATATTCAAATACATATAATATAGACTGGGATTTTCGATAGTTACATTGAATTATAATTTTTTTATTAATAATCCTAACACTTGATAACTACATTTTTCCATTCACATTCACCTGAATTGGTTACAAGAGTTATTGGTGTAAAGCTAAATACTTGATGAACAAAGTCAACAGGTCCAGGAACTCGCATGTATTAAGTGTATTGCCTTTTATATGTTGTGAATTGATGCGTATAATAATTAATGCCCTGCTTGAGTTAACACGAGATAGTTGTTTTCTTTGCAATCAAAGAGAAGCCTATTGTGAACACACATGAAAGCTCTGGTGTATGTGTGTGTGTGTGTGTGTGCGTGTGTGTGTGTGTGTGTGTGTGTGTGTGTGTGTGTGTTTGACGCGGGGTTGTCAGTCCCGTTAGTCGGAATGACCATGGATGGTAAATATTAGCACGACCTATAAGCAGAATCAGCTGCATTGAATGTGGGAATCGCGCGAACACGCTGAACAACAAAGGTCTTTGCGGTTAGCCTTACCTGCCTCCACAAATTTGCCAATAAAACGACTTCCATACCCTTCGTCTTTGTTTATTTAAATATCGAATATCCCCCTCTATCTCCTTATCTCTCCCTCTCTCTCTCCCTCCATCCACCCCTCTCTCTTCTGCTCTCTACTCCCCCTCTCTCTCTCTCACAAGCCCCCGCCCTCTTAGCGAATCAGGGCGCCACCTTATGACGACGTATTTAAACCGTTCTTCTAAAGATAGTTCTAGAACTGAGCAGTCAGTCAAAATGCAAAGCACGTCGTATTTCATTGTGTGAAAAGAAAATGCAAATTATATCGCACAGCGGTTCTACCACGAGAGTCTCTCCGGGACTTCTCTGATCTTGTTCTCGCTCGTAAACGATTCATACTGGCCAAACACTAAGCGGCTAGGGAAGCCTGATGGAGCCCATAATGACTGATTAAAATTTTCTTCAAACGGATGATGACAGGCATTATATTGATGACTAAGCGCGTTTTCTATTTCGCGACAGCTACTATTTAAATTTTGTAATCAACATACATTGCCGATGCACGACGCTACAGGGCGACAATAAGGCGTGTTGATAAATTTTAATTACGCAAGTTGCTACGGAATATGTTACTAGTCGTCGACAAAAAGAATCAATACAGACACATTACGTGCGACGTTTATGTGTGTATTTTCTGAGCAAGTCGAGCGCCTTATTTCGCGGATACTTACCACGACTCACACCCATTCAGCAGTATGGGTTCTATGTAGCATTTCAATAGATGTTTTCTCACTTCAAGTATTATTCTTTTGTTTGTTACGGTTGTTGTCTAATGTCAGTCTGCGGCAGTTTCGTGTGTATCTGCAAAGCACAGCATAATACGTTGTGTTTTATACACATTTATTATGTTACCTTCAGGGATTTATGTTCCCACCTACACGGTGTCTTGGTTGGCTTTATCGTAATCGAAACTATTAACCACAGGTTTTGTTGGACATATCACAGTTGTCCCAGCCAAATTAATTAAGTAATTAATCAGTAATAACGTAGATCCGGTACTCTCCATCTAAAGAGCAACTGTTATATAACAAGCCAGGCGCGGTATCGGTGGCTAAGAAAAACTGCGTTTTCAGCAGTGACTGGTAGAATGGGCAATGACAGTTGTAGCTCGGGGTTGACAGTTGTAGCTCGGGGTTGACAGTTGGTTGTTTGAATAGTTGCAGTTAATGGCTGGCAGGAGAGCCTGAGGCGAAGTGGAGTTGAATGTTGTGTGGTATGAGATAAGACAAAGCGTGCTGTTGCCACACTCTAGGTAGAGTGACGCACTCACGGGTTGTGTCTTGGGCTATACTAACGAAGCAGAGGTTTTCTGACAACGGGTAGAACACAATCAAGCTCACAAACAGCTCTTGACACAGATTTTGTTTATTTAGTTATGACGCAGAACACTGAATTACATTCGTCCGTCAAAGACAGCAGTCATCCAGCACACTGAGAGTATCATATATGACTGGACACTGGTAAGCTCAAATGATGAATATTACTGCTAAATGTCCACTTCCAACTGGGGGTGGATGGAAGAAAGCACACGTCAGGTGTGGGTGGACGAGGATAGAATTCCTGTTGCGTCAGCTGCAGGAACGGGTGTAGGGGAAAGTGGCAAATGCCTCAAGCAGTTCTCAAGTGCAATGTCCTAAATGGTCGCTGTGGAGAATGTGCTACAGCCTAATAAATGAGACCTAAAACACTAATGATGCCATGGGAAACCTGTTATTACCATACCAACGCCTACAATAATCCGGATTAATAATGGCATTGTAAACTCCTTAAAGTTCAATTATTAACATCACACGTCATCCCTGGTCACCTTTATGATAGTTAATAAACTGAGTAGCTAAACTAAATCAAGTGTCGATGGTTCAAGTGTTTGTAGTCTACTAATTTATAGCAGTAATCATAATTTACTATGGTTATGTTTGTAAGATGGCGGCCACTTCGCTAACATGGATAATCTGCATATAACTAAAATATCTTCCTTTTGGCGTGCTCGAGCTATGTGCCAAACGCTATGCTTGTTTCGCAAAAGTCACAATTGTTCAGGTGTCCGCAGGACAAATTTCTAAAGCTAAAGCAGTCTTCCTGCGACCTCTTCACACGCGACGCGATATTCTTCGCCTGTTGCCTTCGCGTGTTTTTTCCCGGTCGAGTCGACGACCCTGCCAATGAAGTTGACAGCCGGCTCGATCTGTCCTCGCGGTCGTGACATTCTTCCGGTTAAGAAGCAATTAAGCAGAATCCTGCGAGACTGCGACACAGTCCGTAAGTAGACGGAATGGGCGAACCGAGGCGTTGCCCGTCGTGTGAGAAGCATGGCCCATTAACGCGCTTGGCAAACTGCAAGGTACTCGCGCGACAAACGCAAAGGCTCTGTGATAAATACGACATAGAAATGAAAGTGTTACGACCTTCAGATAGCAGTAGGTTATTGCGTGCATTGGACACTTGCTATAAGGAACAGGTTGGAGATTCGTCAAACTCTTCCTTATATCCGTACTCATGAGTAGGCTATAGTATGACCAATGCCGGATTTCGGACAGGTGAGACGAGGTAGTTGCCCAGGGGTCCCCACAATGTAATGTTAGTGGGGGCCTCCACAACACGCTTTTTGGGTAATTTGTTTAGGTCGAAACGTTTTAGACGTAACTTCAATGTGATGCAAGTTAGTGTTCTACATGGACAAACATCGTATTTTGTAATGAAGTCCCTATTGTATAGGTATGGAGGGAATGTAAACTAGAATGGGACGAAACTCGGTCAACGTTGCTTATGACACGATGTAGACCTAAACGGGGATTTTAAAGTTGTCCCTTCTAAGCGGTTGTTCCTTATGTCAGGAGTCCTTGAGGCAAGAGTTTGCTGAATACACGTGTTACACGCACCGGTACTTAACGTAAGACCAGTCACACTATTCCGACAATTTGAAAGAGCGAAATTAAAACAAATAAAATACAGTAGATCCTCGTTTTACGGTCTCCTCGTCAATACAGCCACTACGCAATTAAGGTCACATATGATAGTTCTTAGTTATTTCCATAACTGTATAGTACAGGAAATTAGTCCCACTAATAAAATCAATTTTGCCCAGTCCCGACGGTGACCTTAATAATGAGCATCCGATGTACTCTAAATATCTCGGATCCTGTAGCATATGCACTGAACACAAATCTAAATGTAGTCCTTCTAAACGTCCTTACGTGGACAGTTTGCATCCATTTTTCTAAAATACGGATGCACATATGATACAAAGGGTATGAAGATATATTTCATTTTCATAGAGATAGATAGAAATACTAGATGCAATACATACCCTGAGGATATCACTGGTGACACATAATTGCAAGGAATGAGATGATTTATGACTAGTCTCGAGGGACGACATTTGGACCGGTGTAATTTGCTCCGACTACGGTCGACAATGATGACGATAATGATGATGTCAAAAGTGTTACTGGATGTCATGATCTACGATTGACACGAGCCCGTTGACTGATACAGCGACGTGGAAATCAATGATCCCTGCAGGCCTTGCCATCGATCTAGGCCCTTAGTTATGGTCGCATTTCGGGAAAGGTGGACCTTTTCGTACCTGGATGGCATCGCCTAATATCTGTTTTCAGTCTTTGCTCAGTTCAATCACATACTGTATACAATGCTTTCCCAACATATGTTTTGATTACCATAGGCAGGATCATAGTCTTTACATGTTCTCCGAGAGGGCTATTTACAAAACAAATAGGCAATTATACACCTGTCTCTTATTTTGTTTTGTCATAAGCGATCATATCACGTTACATGCGCATGCGCACACACACGCGACCACGCACACATATTGTATACTTATACACATATACACACGAGCACGCACGCACGCACAAACAAACACACACACACACACACGCATAGACGCACACACCCACGCACAAACACGCATGTATACAGATGCTTGCAAATATACACATATTAACACTCACGCACATGCGCGCACATGCGCGCACACGACCGCATACACGCAAGTACGACTGCACGCACACACACACGCTCGCACACCACACACACACGCACAAGCACACACATATAAACGCGCATGCACACGCACAAACACACGCACAGACACACACACAGACACACGTACAAACCACACACACGCACACACACACACGCATGCACACACACATATACACGCACAACCACACACACGCACAACCACACACACGCACACACACACACACACGCACACACACACACACACATACACACGCACACCTTCATTGGCCAGTCATCGCCTCGACACGACTGAATACAAGAACATTTTCTTGAGCGCGCGGACGGCGACATCACTTGCTGATTTCGATATTTCTAAATAATGACTTTTTCAGGCATTGATGAATTATCTTCGCTAATCCAATCTAGAATGCAAACAAGAACTTAAAATAGCAGTGACGATGCAGTGGCGGGACAATTAGGCGATAGGAAACGTGCATTATTTCCTGCGTGTAGACATACTGGACTTCAGTCCAGTGGCGTAGTGGCCCGGAGGCAGGGGCGTATGCCGGCTCAGGGGGGCTCATAATCGACGGCTAACTTATATCCACCAAGTGGGTAACATCGCATAACATATAGGTGACCCTGCTCTTCAGTTGTGGCAATCAGTGTTTGAATTTGGCTGGTGTTCAGTCTACCGTCAGGAACCATTATCGACATTCTTGACAATTGAATTAGTATCTATTTTTCGCAAGTTCAACTCTGCGATTGGAGACATGAAGACGGACGGGGCCCAGCATAAGGCTGACGGTGCCCACCATAGTTAAACGAGAGTTCAAAACCCATTATGACGCTGTTGCTTTGTGGAGAAAGGCAAGGAGCGATGCATGAACTAAAAAGTTCACGTTCATAGAAGGATATGGGGCGAAAGTCCTTCGGCCGAACAGGAACTCTTTCAGTAAGGTTAGGTTGATCCTTACACATCTGCAACCGTCTGTGTAACAAGATCGCCCCAGTGACTTGGCCACACTCAGCATAGAGATTGCGACTGTAGAATAAATAAACTTCGAGCAGGTGATTTATAACTTTACAGCAATCATTATTATTTGTGATTCATTATTGGACTACAAACAGTTATCGAATAAAACGTGAACTGTACTTTTGTAGTTATGGTGCTCACCTAATTATTTCCAATAAAATAAAGTTTATTGCACCGGTATATATTTTATAGTTAAGCCTAAGTAAGGTACAGTTTGCACGGCTGCATGACCAGTAGTTTACCCCGGAGAGGAAACATGTAAAATGTGTACCTGGGACGAGGGACGTCAAATGATGTTTGCACCCGGGCGCCGACAACCCTCACTACGCCACTGCTTCAGTTTGGTATTTAATGGCCTTGGCTGGTCCTGGATTCATGACCTAAAAGTTCTCTCCGCAAATGATTGTTTGCCTCCTCATAAACCGGTGTTGTATGGCCTTTGTGCGTACGGTAGCCGTCTGCCGTCTGCATGATGTCGCTAATGCTTATGACACTTTGAAATGTCAAACGTCACTTAACAGTTCGTTATTCTTGTACAAACATGTTTTACGGGCTAGTTAAAACAATTAATATATCATGGTATTAAATGTGCTTTTATTACCGACATGCTTCATGCGAATTCTCCTCAAACATACAGCGACGTGTGTAGTTCACAAGAGCATAGTACACGTGTCATTACTGAACTCTTCCTAAACATACATACTTATAATTTGAAATAACCATTGTGTAATTGCACAAAAATGAAAACACACTTTACGAAATGTTATCTCATTTTGCTTTGTGATGTCCATAGTTGTATCAATTCCCTTTCCATTGATACTCAATGGCACCTGTTTGCTACAACTGTAGGTTTATGAAACATTTGCCCCTTGCCCCATTAAGGATAGAATACTGATTGTTTTTGCACAAATGAGGGTGGTCGACTTATGATGCTTGGTATTGGTTAAGATACGTATCACATAATAATATATGTGAACTTATGAATTTATACAAAGCTCGCAAACTGAACAAACAAGTTACGTTTTTGTTGTAAAATGCACGAAACTGACAAAATGACTGATAAAGACGGTAGACAAAACCAGATTGCAATAAAACAGTGTTATATATTAAAATGCACAACTTAAAATAAATACATAAAACAACACAACAATACAAGTTAATCACTTTAGTATATATATATATATATATATACACTGTATATATATATATATATATATCAAAGTATAATATTATACAATGAAAACGCATTTTTGATCAACCAGTATTCTATCCTTCAAACAGTATTTTAGTATACAAGTCGTTCGTTTGTTCCCAGGTTGTGACCATCACTTCGTAAGTAGCGGGATAGGCCAAAGTGGCAACTTCAGCAGTCCTGGCTTCCCCTATCCCTATCCTGCTTACAGCTACTGCCGCTACTTCTTCTCAGCCACTCCGGACGAACGCATCAAGTTGTCGTTCGTTGAGTTCGACCTACTGCCGGGCAACAAGGCGGGGTAAGTGAACATTTAACAAGATTGCCACCCAGAGAATTAACTCTAGATGGCAGGTGGACAAAGAAGCCTTTTGACTTACTGAGAGTCCAACCCTTTTATTTACGTGTATCCTGCCCTTCTCAAGTACGTATCAATTTTATTTTAAAATATATTCATGCTACTAGCATCCACACAATCTGCAGATAATATGTTCCAATCCTTTACAGTCCTTTGTGAAAATTAGAACTTTGTTATATCTAATCTACACTGCTCCTTTACTAATGTACCTTCATGCCCCCAGTCCTTCGATCTTTCTTAACTGAGAAAAAATATTTCTATCAATTTTTTCATAACCATTTTAAAAACTTCTATCTGATCTCATCTCAATCTCCTGATCTCTAATGTTATCAAACCACATTCTTTTAGACGCATTTCGTAACCAAGATCTCTCCGTTTTGTATCATTAGCTCTCCTCTGTTTTTCTTGCGATATGGCCTCCACGCTTGTATACAATATTCTAAATGACACCTAACTATTGTTTTGTATAGCGGTATTATTAGTTCTTTTTCGTTATACGCTATATTTCGCCTAATTAATCCAAGGATTTGATTTCCTTTTGAAGCTGCAAATTTCACACTGCACTGAAACCTTCATATCAGCACTAATTGTTAACCCTATGTCTTTTTCTTTTACAGTAGTACTTAGTACAGTACCCCCATTGCATATTGTACATTTTCGTTCCCATGTCCTATGTGGAGGCATTTACAATTCCCAAAATTGAAAAACATCTGCCATTTTTAGAACATTTGATCAACCTGTCAAGATCGTCTTGTAAATGCTGTCTATCTCCATCACGTTTAATCCTTCTAAACACTTTTGTATCATCCGCAAATTTCAACACCTTACTTGGTATATCATTGTCTAAATCGTTGATATATATTAAGAATAATATAGGTCCCAGTACCGATCCCTGTCAATCAGCCATTTTCTATCCAGTCAATTATACCATTTCCTATACCATGGACCTTTAGTTTAAGCAGTAGTCTTTGATATGGCACTTTGTCGAAAGCGTTCTGAAAATATAAGTAGATAATATCTACTGGTGATCCTACCCACTCTGTGATGTCTTCCAAAAAACATAACATATTTGTAAAGCATGATGTCGATTTTAGAAACCCATGTTTAGATGGGTTTATCAAGTTGTGTTTAACAAGAAAATCCAGCAGTGATCTATAATCAGTCTTTCTAATAATTTGCAAATCACTGATGTTAAACTCACTGGTCTTAGTGGAGTCGGGCATTAAGATGGGGTCCCTATGCACCCTCATTATACATTCTTACTTTTTTGTAATCCTCAAGATGTCTAGAAAACGCATTTTCATGTTTTCATTTCAAGGGATCCGTTTGGCGGCCATCTTGGATTTCCAAAGAAAATCGATAAGCGTCATAACTTTTGAACTACAGTAATTTTAGCGTCGCAAAGCGCTAACACAAAATCAACCTCGAATGACGCCATTTTGGCCGCCATCTTGGAAAAATAGCATATTTTCCTTTATAATTGCAAACCGTTGTTAATATATAATGTATTATTAAGTGTAATACCTCAAAATATACATTTTTAGTGTCACCGAATTGAAATATGACGAAAGCAATCATGAGCGACGCACATTTAAGCACCACGTTGGTCGCCATATTGCCCGCAATCTTCGAGAAAATAGCATAGTTTCTCGTACATGTATAATTGTAAAACTTTGTTTTAATATGTAATGCATTATCAATGTAATACCTCAAAATATACAGTTTAGTAAAATAAATTATAGCCATGGAATTGAAATATGACAAACGCAGTCACGAACGATGCCATCTTGGCCGCTATCTTGGAAAAAAATTACTAAAATAACGACATTTAGACGGGGTTATTTTCATGATTTAAACAAGTTGGATTCATTAAAACTCGAAAAATATGAGAAAAAATTAAGTATAATTGACACTCGAAATATAGCAAAATATCTATCTACATACGTATTAAATTATAAGATTCCCATGAAGTCTAACATCAACTGAAATTGCCAATGATTAGGGGAAAAACAACAAAGTATGAGTTCAATAAGTCAAAATACGAAAGAGAGTGTTCTACTTCTATTGTCATCTTGCGCGACAGGACAAGCAACAGAAGCGGTCAGTACTGTCATTTTTTCATTGCGCCACTACCATAGGGCTATCTAGTCATCGTCATTAAGAAATTCACCATAATCAATCTCTTGCTCCTCTTCCTCTTCTTCATCCTCCACCTCCTGAGCAGTTAACTCTAGCAAGTCAATGATGGAAGGGTGGAGGTTAGGGCCACACGACCACTCTGGCTCCTCTGATAGGTGGGACCTGGGAGAGATCCTCCTTAGATTTGGTCGTCAATTGCTCGTCCTCCCCTACCATCTGCTTCAGCATGATGCTGCGTACGGCAATGACAGACTTATCCCGGGCCTAGCCATACATCAGACACGTGAATGCCTCGATGGCACCCGTCACATCTGGCTTTATAGACCACTCATCACCAAGT
Source organism: Paraescarpia echinospica (assembly GCA_020002185.1). NCBI lineage: Eukaryota > Metazoa > Annelida > Polychaeta > Sabellida > Siboglinidae > Paraescarpia > Paraescarpia echinospica. The sequence continues at coordinate 52,959,652 of CM034542.1, forward strand.
TGTCTGAAGAAAAAAAAACATTGGTACATTATAAAATCATGCTCCACTAGTACTTATATTCAGCAATTACTTTTTTGTTTTGCATAATTGTAATGGCCCCAGCAATTACGTGATTGCCATAAAATACTACTGAAATTGTCTTATAACGAAAACACTCTCACCTGAAGCCCGCTTGGTACTTGGGGTGGCTCTGTAGCTTTTTCAGGGGTCCCACCACCCTTGAAGGCACTCGTTACATCTTCCCCGGTGAACACAGGCCGAGTATCGTGGTGCAGTAGTCAGCTCCCTTCGATTCCACCAGTTCACTGACGTTCACAATCTGGCGATGCTTTCCAGTCCCTGTATCGAGATAGATGGTGAGTGCGATGGAGTGAGCATGGTGCAGGAGGATCTAGAAAATATCGGTGTCTGGCGTCCTCACCACAGCTGACTTGTGCCCAAGCTTGACAGCTTACTTGAGGTAGAGCACAACCCGCGTGTCCGTCTCCACCTGATTCGACACAAGTTCATGGATCTCGCGTGCCGTCACCTGAAACATGTCATTGTGCGAGTTGTGCATATATATTAGGGCACCATTTTTATTGTCTGTTTCTCATATCTGACCAACCCTATTTTCGGCTCCGCCCCAAGAAAAAAAGGCTTTTTTTCCCCTTACCCTACAAATTGGCAAAATTAAAAAAGACACCAACAATATCAGGAAAATAGGTTACTCACGTCGCCAACTGATGAGTCCAGCCTTGCCCTCTACCACTGCCACCGCTGTCCCATTTTCATCGAGCCGAGATGCCGCTGTCTTGTAATAGTTTATAGAGGTGGGTCTTATTCTCCTCGTTTGCCAGGAATCGTTTGAAGTCAATCGGCTTCTTGTTGCCGGCTCCCCTACAATATACCGCTGGGAGAAGCCACGGCGCAATCTCTCATTTGCCTTGATGGAGTCAGCGTGGTATGAATCAGCTGAGAAGACAAAATTCTTTTTAGCCACCATCTGATCTAGCACCTGAAAGCAACAAAAGTTCACCAAACGTTGGGGGGGAGGTTCGACAGGACGTGGAAAAGTGCGTTGCCATCCTGGATGTAGATGGCATCGTTTGGATAAGGCACATCCTCGGGAGCATTTTCCATCAAAAATTGAAGCATTGCAGCCATTGTTGGTCTTATTGAAGAATACGTCGGCCGTGCCAAGGCTCTGAGGGCCAGGGGTGAGCAAGTACCGCATCAGCTCGTTAAGGTTAAGGGGCTCATCCAGGTGCTGCGAATTGATGAGCAGCATGAAAGCAAGGTCACTTTGGTCACGGTACTGGATAACCTACAAATATGAACATGGGAACAATGTGCCACACCTCACTTAGACCTCTGTATCGTACTGCAACTATATTGAGATACAGTTAAAATAAACTTGCAAAATATAAAGGAAATAATAAAAAAATATTAAATGTTTCACTTTGTGAGAGCACCAGGGATGAGAGAACGCGCCACCGCGATGCCAACCTTCTTCAACAGCTCCTTGGTTCCAGGGTGAGACTGATCGGTATTCGTCAGGACCACCCCAGGCCACGCCAAGTACCTGTGGAGAGAGAGAATAAGTTACATAACTATTTCATCACGACTACACAATCAGATAATGAAATTTATTCTACCAGCTTTCTCATCATCTTCTCTAGTAAATTTAAGGCTGAAATATGAATTACCTCGAGTAGCCCATCGTATGCAAAGAATAGGTCTGCCATATCCCTGTCGCACTAGTGGAAGAGGATTAAAGGAAATAAAAATAAGGCATTAGCTAAAATCCTTTTTTAACCTTGTATGTAACATTTGACAACATTAAAAAAATACAGAAAAATACATTTGTAGCATAAATTTGGAAAATTAAAATTTAATGAGCTAGGCGATCACGTGGTATCGGGACGTCACTTATGACCCACACTCGCATCAGGCCGACCCTTTCCATGCATTCAGAGCATGTTTACAAGTATAGCTTTTGGGTCGAAACGAGCGTCAGAATGAGTTATTGTGCAATATTCCGATGAAATACAAACACTAGTCATCGTAGAGGAACAAGCAGTTATCTTACCGTTCCACATGAATCCAATTTTATTCAAAACAATGAATGCGAATGAGCCTACAAGTCGACTAGGTTTCGCCGAGCTTGAGCTCGTTTTCAGAATAATTATATCGAATGCAACCAACGAGAGATAATCTACACCAATAAACATACATAGCAAACATATATTGTATCCAGCTACAGAAAGTAACGTGTATAATCTCATAATATCACTAGAATATCGATGTATGAAGGAGGAGTTGTACAATTTATCATAACAACTTAAATCGGTCAGTGAATTTCTGTCGGTCCTGCTATCTCAGTTAGTAAAGGCGTTGGTTCCTTGGCATTTATTTTGCAATCAGGTGATGCCGGTTCAATCCCCACACCAAACCATTGATTTATTTTTACACTTTTTTTGGTTTATGTTTTCACGAACCGTAAGATAACTGCTTGTTCCTCTATGATGACTAGTGTTTGTATTTCATCGGAATATTGCACAATAACTCATTATGACGCTCGTTTCGACCTAAAAGCTATACTTGTAAACATGCTCTGAATGCATGGAAAGGGTCGGCCTGATGCAAGTGTGGGTCATAAGTGACGTCACATCTCGGCATCCAGAAAAGCGCGCCAAAAATATGCATATTCGAAAATGTCCGGATGCACAGCATTAAATGTGGAATTTCTAAATCATTGATTTTTGTTTTGTTTTTGGCTTGGTGGATATGGAAATAGATAGCAGGATGTAATATAACATGAATTTAAGCCATATATGTTTTTATTCCCTTTAAGTTGTTAGTCTCCACAGAATACTGCAACATTAGGATCAGACGGGTATGGTTTATCATACTGAGTCAGAATGTGGCGGTCCTGCTGAGGTGGCCGGCATGCACGTTGTTTTCATAGGCCACGTACCTCTCGAGGACGGTGAGAGTGGAGGGGTCATGCAATGCCAGGTCGAGGGCCTTGCGAGATTAAGTACGGCCTTGGGGTTGGTGACCTCAACTTTCTCCTCGTCAATGAATCTCTCAGTTAACAACCGCTGGCTTCACTGACTGTTTTGAGACAGAACAGGGTTTTAGCGACACCACTGGTGATGAGGATTTGCGAGTAGCCTGAGCCCCTGCATTTAAGGCCAGTTACCATGCCCATAGTTCATCATAGTATGAAGTTGCCTTGGGGTGACCACGTGCTTCTTGTACTCGTCTGGAAATTTCACTAGGTCTTGAATGAAATCAAGCACAACAGTAAAACGCCTTCAGATGCGCAGCAGCATTACGATCCTGCTCTGCTTCAGTGGCACGGTTCTTATCAAGCAGGTGCTTGAGGTACTTCAGGTTGACTGACTTGCGACAGCACTGGTGGAAATTCGCCTCTCTCGCAAACAGGTCCTCGTCTTTCACCATGCGATGTCTACAATGTAGCCCTAATTCTAGGACTCGGGGCTCAATCTGTTTCCAAGTAGGCTCCATCAAAGCTCCGTCCTTGAATACTAGGAACTTGATGCATCGCTCAGTATTTCCTGACACTTTCAGTTCAAGCTTTACACAGAAGATACATTCTGGAGGGAACAGCCACATGGCAGAGAATCGTGGTGGTTTACGAGAGGACCGTGATGTTGAGCTGGTTTTTAGTAAAGTTTTGGTAGCAGCCTCGATGATAGCCAATTGCTTCTAAATCTGCATCAGCAAGACTCTCCTCCTTACAGACATCCTCCATGCGATAGGGTGAATCATGAGGTTCAATGAGTCGTCTGTCACGAATACTATGTAGCTGAGCCAGCTTGTATGTGGATGACATCACTGAGTGGTGTGAAATCTAGATGCTGAATACCACTCACATGTAAAACACAACTTAAAGGAGGACGCTTCTGCGGTTCTTTTGACCCATCACTATTATCACTCTTGCGTTTCTTTGGCATGATTATCCACCACCACACTATAACTATGCCACGATTGTTAGTTGATTATCACCATCACCAGTTACGATTGTTAGTTGATTATCACCATCACCAGTTTCGATTATTAGTTCATTATCACCATCACCAGTTACGATTGTTAGTTCATTATTACCATCACCAGGATTCCATAGTTTTCTGTCGCCTAATCAGCCAGTCCGAAGCGCGTGCTTGTGAAATTGCCGTTTACACCTCCTCGCCGAGCCGTTCGATTTCGTTCAGCTTGAAGTCGATGAGTTCAGCTGATACACACGTGCGCGCACACACGCACCCACATATATATGCTTACAAATGTCATCGTTTCCAACATGCCAAGAAATGATGGAATACTTAAAAGAGCAAGTTATTATTTCTCCCACCAGTAGAGCAGGATAATGCTTAAATTATGCTGATTTGTTTCATATTTATCGAGTTTTAATGAATCCAACTTGTTTTAATTATGAAAATAATGTCAATTGATTCCTCATGCCAAAATTACTCTGAAAAATGGGGTAATTTGTCTCTGTATGATGTCTAGTTCAAACGTTATGCCGCTTATCGATTTTCATTGGAAATACAAGATGGCCGCCAAGATGGCCGCCAAACGGACCCCTTGGGACAATATTTCTTGATAGGAACATGAAAATGCGTTTACTAGACCCCTTGAGGATTAAAAAAAGTAAGTTTGAAGAATACATCATGAGGGTTCACTGGGACCCTATCTTTCGACTAGACTATCTATCTTTCTCTGACTTGTTTCTTGAACCCTTTTTAAGTAAAGGTATAATGTTTGCTTCTTTCCATTCAAAAGGAACCACTCCCTCGTTTAATGACAAGTTGAAAACTGTTGCAAGCGGTATGCCAATTTGTTCTACAATTTCCAATAGTAGTTTGGGTGGAATCCTATCCACTCCAGTGATTTATTATCCTTCATTGCCCTAATTTTCTTAGCTACCATTTCCGGGGTTACAATTAACTGTCCTAAATATTGTGATTCCGCCCCTTGAACTTAGCGTCTGGTACTGGCAGAGAACTAATATATTCCCTGGTAAACACCGAACTAAAGTACTCATTCACGTCTTCTGCCATTAAGAATCCGTCTGATATTATATTTCCAGCAATATCTTCTAGACCTTATCCTGAAAATTCAGTTTGCTCCGAACATATGCATAAAAACTCTTGCTGTCATGTTTTATATTATATGTCTAACACATTTTCTCCCCTGGTTGGCTCTGGCACATGTTGAGAAAGGATAGGTATAACCGAATCGTGGGCCAACACCGATATTTCAATATATATCTTGTACTAAAACTAAACATTTGTGGTCCTCACTCCCTGTAATCTGTAGAGATTTCCATTCTATATGCCAATGGTTAAAATCCCCCATAATAATACATTAATACGTTTGCTCCCTTCCTTTATAGCGTTTTGTACTTTTTCATTTTCTTCTCTGTTTATGTTTCGACTTCGATAAACTAATCCAACCGTTAACGTCTAGTTTCTTGTAACTATGTTACGCCAAAAAGCTTCTTCGCAATCTACTTCTCTTTCTAATTTAATTTCATAAGCCTGGGTAGATTCTTTAATAATACAATAATTCCACCTCCCCTTCTTCCTATTCTATATTTCTTAAACATTACATAGCCTGTCAGTCCCAATTAGGCATTTGATATATCGGTGTTGGCCCACGATTCAGTTATACCTATTATGTGAGGGTCAATATCTTCTACCATAATGTTTAGTTAATTTGTTTTGTTTACTCTTTTCCTTGCATTTATAAACAAACGCATTTATATCCAGCTTCAGAACAGTTTTCCAGGCTGTTCTTTGCTGATTTATTTGGGCTATATTTATACATGCCTCCAATTTCAGGCTTCTTTGTGAATCCCCCTGCGCATCTAGTTTAAATAAATGCAACCTGTCCCACTGTCAACCGATTGCAGCAGGTTCTCTGAAAACAACTGCTGCCCCTTTCCATTTAGACGGAGGTCATCTCTTATGTATATATCTTCCCTCCCAACAATGAATCCCCATAAATCAATGAATATCACCCCCCTTCTTCACACATTTGCTCAACTAGTGCATTGATTGCCATCTTCTTGCAGTTTCTATATGTTTGCCCCCTCCCTCCCATTACTGGCAACATTTATGAGAGAACAAACTGTTCTACTCTTATCTGTTTTAAATTCCTGCCTAAATGTCTGTATGTCTAGACTATTCCGGTTGTCCCCTCCCTCTCTGCATGATATGTTCCTACATGTACTAGAATGGTCCCTCCTTTCCCAGGACCCATCACTTTCTCTACCCTTTCTGTAAGGTTTCTCCTTATCTAGGTGTCTTGTCTGTCTTTCTCATTAAAGACCCTTTTCCTTCTGTCACCTTCTTCTTTGTCCCTTTTCCTTCTGTCTCCTTCTGTCCTGTCAATGCTGCCTTCCGCCCTTCAACAGTCTCCTTGGATTCTCTCCTTACCGCCAGCCTCCTTGTCTCTGTTCTCACTGATCTCTCTAGTCTCACCATCTGGGTGGACCTTGTCCAAGTCACCCTTTCCCGTCATCACCACAATCAACTTCTTCAGCTCGTCTACTTCGATCGCCAGTAAACACTCCAACCTCTTACAACCTCGACACTTAAAGTGAAAACCCTCCATCTGCACCTCCTTCCATGAATGTTCACACCCCGACTTTGCAAAATATACCCAATTATATCATATTGAACATGTCAGGTGTCGACTAGCCTTTATTTGCCGTTTGCGCGGCGCCATGGTTTTGTGTAGTTTTACACTTTATTCAAGGTAGAAATGAACATATTAAAACTAAGATAATCTTTAGAAAGACTGTTTCCTGTGTACAACAGCACACACTTTATATTACAGCAGATTTTAATTACACAGCTGACTGTCTACCCTATCACAAACGCTAACGTTACCGGTAGTGACCTAATTTAAATACAATCAATTATTTACGTTAGACTGCCTTATTTATTTAGGTTATACTGCGCCCAGGCGAATAAGTGGGACACTAGCCACATGAACAAACTCGAGTTCGCGCGACTATCGCCCACTGAAACTTCGGCGAAGGCCTAAGACTAACTTTACACGTGTCTATGTTGAACCAGTTCGCAATGATTCATGAGTCAAACTGAAACAGAATTATTATGATATTTGACAGATATTTCCTTGTGTGTAGTCTGTGTACTCCTATCTTTTATTCTCATATACTCAATAATGTAAACACTACTCTGAGTTAGACTGGAATTTCTGCAGCAGCATCAACAATGATCCGAGCCCAAACTTGCTTAATTTTAACAACAATGCTACCTAATTATAGTATCTAGCAGGTACTGGCTTATCTCAGATATTATTTTATGTAATTTTATGTTTGTTACTTTATTTCCTATAAATTCTACCACATAATCAGGTTTGTTAAATCTTGTTTACAAACTTATGGAAGCCTAAGTTATCCTATTATCACTCACAAGACTAGTGTTCTAAAATACTTTATCTGGCTAACTTTAAGCACAACTGTTACTCGATATATGTCTACTGCTACTTTATGAATAATATTAAAGCAGGAATAATACTTATCGATCAACAATTCCAGTCGCTTTTCAACTTTTGTGCACCACCAATTCTCAACGATCTAGAACCGCCAATGTTCCCGCCAAGAAGCTGTTGCTAGTGCTTCCTTGTCTCCTATCGGTATACGTGTTAAAGTTGCATTCTGAGGTTACCATTTTAACTGAGTTTTTTTTAAATAAAGTGTATGCACAACATGAACAATATTTACTTATATGATAATACTTTTGGCACTTTGGCAAATTATGCCTTTTGCCAAATTGCCAATCGCCATGTCCGGCCAGCGAACTAATAAACGTGCAGCACGCGGGTATGATCTTTCTTTTGCGCCCTCTTATCTTAAAATTGCATAGTATGTGAAAATATGTGTTACTTTCACAAAAGACATTGCCAAGAAATTCTAGCAGCGTCTTCTTCTGGGGAAATATTGTCACTGTAGTCAGATAGCCTGCACCAATATAATCTGGTATCAGCTTGCAGTCCGGCTATAGTGAATCGGAGATATTGATCCCTGGACGTTGGTGCCAATCGACCCTCTCAGAAAATAGTATTTGTGATCACTGCAAGTCACAACATGCCTCCTTAATAAAAGTCACACTTGTTGAGAAACATATTCACATAAATCTCACCATCAAAATCTAAATTGTGGGCTAGATCATAGAATCACATTCCTTGGAAACCTTGGAAATGTACTAGTTATATTAGATTGTGAATTGAAATCGGATTGATAATAACGAATCGAATTGAAATTGGTGTGCTTAACAAAACATTGACTTGAATTTGAATTGATCGTTGATTAAAAGCACATACATGTATTGGAATTGAATAGGAATTATTTTACCCCAAGTCTGATTTGAACAACATGCCTGCGTATATTGCCAAACCATAGAAAACATAAAACAGCAATAAAAGATAATAAACGTAAAATGTAAATCACATCTACTAGGTACTGCGGCAAATCACAGACACAGTATACCCGGTACTCTAAACTGTGAAATGACACGGTGCATGCACATGTAGTTATAATATATACTGCAACCCATTTCCGACGATGGATGATGAAGAAAAAAAACGAATTGTCAATTTCATGTGTCCTTCTAATAGGCATCTTACAGTAGTTATATGTCTCCATAAGCCGTGTTTGGGCAGGAACATTCCCTGCCCCTGCACGGCCTGGAGGAAGGGCAGGATTCAATCAACAAATTTATTTATAAGACACAATCCTGATATAATCATATCATTTCTCGTTACAGGTAGTATGCCCTTATGTTTTAGTGTCAATGCTGTTGCTTGACAACTCGAGGTTATATTTGGCGGAGATAGATCGTTGAAATTGGTGGTGTATCAAAGTTCATAAGCAAGTGGAATTACTGATTGATAAGTATTATTCTTGCCTTAATATCATTCATAAAGTAGCAGTAAACATATATTGAGTAGCAGTTGTGCTTAAAGTTAGTTAGATAAAGTATTTTAGGACACTTTAGTCTAGTGAGTGATAATAGGGTACGTTAGCTTACGGCTACGATAAGTTTGTAAACAAGATTTAACAAACCTCGTTATGTGGTAGAATATATAGGTGATAAAGTAACAACCATAAACTACCTACATAAGATAATATCTGTGTAAGTCAGTACCTGCTAGACTTTTGATAAGGTAGCTTTGTTGTTAAAATTAAGCATTTGCGATAATCGGGCGAACTAAGTTTATGTAGCTAGTGTCTCTCTTATTCGCTAGGGCGCTGTATAACCTAAATAAATAAGGCAGTCTAGCGTACGCAATCTTACGTAAAGTGTAACATTTGTGCACAGAAAACAGTCTTCTTAAAGACTACATAGACAGTGAATAGTGTAAACACAGTTGACAAAACTATTTTAAATAGCTAATTAGATTATTATTATTAAATAAATTCTGATATGGCGCCTTGCAAGCGGCAAGTCAAGGCAAAGAGACACTTGGTGTGCGACGACTGCCACAGTTGGGTAGATTTTGCCTTATCCGGCTGTACGAAGTCATGGACAGAAACCAAGGAAGAGGGATTCACCTTTCAGTGCGTGGGGTGTTGGAAGGTGAAATGTCTGGAGAAAGAGGTAGCTAGGTTGGTAGATATTGTGAAGGGGATGGAGATGAGAATCAGCAAGGAGACAGATGGAATGGAAAGAGACGACAGGGATAAAGTTGGGAATACTGTGAAACTGAAGGAGCAGAGTAGTGGCAACAAGACCGAGGAAAGGAGACTGAGAGGAGGGAAAGTGATCGGAGGGGAAGAAAGTGGAGGATCGACGGCAGGAAATGTGACAGGTGTGAAGGTGGCAGGAGAGAAAGTGACTGTAGAGAAAGAGGTAGGAGGGAAAAAGAGACAGGAGAGGAGAGAAGGAAATGCAATGGGAGGAAAGATGACGGGAAGAAAGGAAGTGAGAGTACATGTGACAGAAGAGAAGTCGGGAGGGACGATGACAGGAAGAAAGGTGACAAGAGAAACAGCGTCAGGAAAGAATGAAACGGACGAGATTGTGACGGGAGAGCAGAAGACAGGGGAACAAGATTACAACCAGACAGATGCAAACCGTAGAAAGAGCTACACTGAGGCAGTGATTGAGGGGGCAATGAGGAAAGAGAGGGTGTTTATGGGCGATTCGATTATGAGAAAGACAGATAAGACTCTAAGCGAGGGGGAGGACGTCGTTGTTTGTCTACCGGGGGCTAGGATAGAACATGTAACTGAAAGGGTAGAGAAGGTACTGGGGCATGGCAAGGGAGGGTCTATACTAGTACATGTAGGGACAAATAACGCAGAGAGGGAGGGAACAACTGGGATAGTTCAGAAGTACAGACAGTTAGTGAAGAAGTTAAAGAAGACAAGAGTAGAACAGATTATCCTCTCAGGAATTTTGCCAGTAATGGGAGGAAGGGGGCCGACATATAGAAACTGCAAGAGGATGGCGATCAACGCACTAGTTGAGCAGATGTGTAAAGAAGAGGGGGTGGGATTCGTAGATTTATGGGGATACTTTGTTGGGAGGGAAGATATGTACATGAGAGATGGCCTACATCTAAGTGGAAAGGGGGCAGCAGTTTTCTCAGAGAACTTGCTGCAATCTGTTGACAGTGGGACAGGCTGCATCTATTTAAACTAGATTCGCAGGGGGGATTCACAGAGAAGCCTGAAACTGGAGGCATAGATAAAGACAGCAGAAATAAATCGGCAAAGAACAGCCTGGAAAACTGTTCTGAATCAGGATATAAATGCATTTGTTTAAATGCAAGGAGCATAGTAAACAAAAGAAGTGAACTAAACATTATGGTAGAAGATATTGACCCTCACATAATAGGTATAACCGAATCGTGGGCCACCACTGATATATCAGATGCCGAATTGGGACTAACAGGATATGTAATGTTTAGGAAAGATAGAATAGGAAGAAAGGGAGGTGGAGTTATTTTATATATTAAAGAATCTATCCAGGCTTATGAAATAAAATTAGAAAGAGAAGCAGATTGCGAAGAAGCTGTTTGGTGTAACATAGTTACAGGAAACTCAACGTTAACAGTTGGGTTAGTTTATCGAAGTCCAAACATAAGCATAGAAGAGAATGAAAAAATACAAAACGCTATAAGGGAAGTAAGCAAACGGAACTGTATTATTATGGGGGACTTTAACCATGGGCATATACAATGGAAATCTCTACAGAGTATGGGGAGTGAGGACCACAAGTTTTTAGTTTTAGTACAAGATAGTTTCCTTTCTCAACATGTGCTAGAACCAACCAGGGGAGAGAATGTGTTAGACTTAGTTTTGTCCTCACAGAAAGAATTAGTTGACAATGTCAAGATATGTGAGCCACTGGGGAGTAGTGATCACAACCAGATACATTTTACCATCAAAGTAAAATCAGAAAGGAATAGTAAAAAGCAGTATAGGAGAAATTTCCACAAAGGAAGGTATAAGGACATGAGGAAATATTTAGCAAAGATAGACTGGAATAACACACTGAAGAATAAGACAGCAACCGAATGCTGGAATATCTTAAATAGTGAAATTAAGTGCATAGTCGATAAATTTGTACCTTTCAAAAAACAAGGGAAACGGTCTAAAAAGAAACACTTATCGAAAGAAGCCATTAGAAAAATTAAGTAAAAACAAATGATGTGGAAGTCATATAGATGTACTGGAAATGATGAAGACTACAACATTTATAAAGAAGCACTTAATCAAGCTACAGCTGAAATTAGAAATTCAAAGAGAAGCTATGAAAAAAAATTAGCTAGTAATATAAAACATGACAGTAAGAGTTTTATGCTTATTTTCGAAGCAAACAGAAAGTTCAGGATAAGGTCGGTCCTCTAGAAGATAGTGCTGGAAATACAATATCAGAGGGATTCTTAATGGCAGAAGACCTGAATGAGTATTTTAGTTCAGTGTTTACCAGGGAAGATATTAGTTCACTGCCAGTACCAGAGGCTAAGTTCAAGGGGCAGATTCAGACTATTTAGGACAGTTAGTTGTAACCTCGGAAATGGTAGCTAAGAAAATAAGGGCTATGAAGGATAATAAATCACCTGGAGTGGACGGGATTCCGCCCAAACTACTATTGGAAATTGTAGAACAAATTAGCGTACCGCTTGCAATAGTTTTCAATTTGTCATTAGAAGAGGGAGTGGTTCCTTTAGAATGGAAAGAGGCAAACATTATACCGTTATTTAAAAAAGGTTCGAGAAACAAGTCAGAGAACTATAGACCAGTGAGTTTAACACCAGTGATTTGCAAATTATTAGAAAGACTAATTAAAGATCACATGGTGGATTTTCTTGTTAAACATAACTTGATAAACCCATCTCAACATGGGTTTTTAAAAGCGAGGTCATGCTTAACAAATATGTTATGTTTTTTGGAAGACATCACTAGGTGGGTAGATGAGGGATCACCAGTAGATATCATCTATTTAGATTTTCAAAAAGCTTTCGACAAAGTACCACATCAAAGATTACTCCTTAAGCTAAAGGCCCATGGCATAGGAAATGGTATAATAAACTGGATAGAAAAATGGCTGAATGACAGAAGACAACGTGTAGTAGTTGATGGGGAGGCTTCAAACTGGAAATCGGTATTGAGTGGGGTACCACAGGGATCAGTACTAGGACCTATATTATTCTTAATATATATCAACGATTTGGACGATGATATAACAAGCAAGGTGTTAAAATTTGCGGATGATACAAAAGTGTTTAGAAGGATTAAAAGTGATGGAGACAGACAGCATTTACAAGATGATCTTGATAGGTTGATCAAATGGTCTGAAAAGTGGCAAATGCTGTTCAATTTTGGGAAATGTAAATGCCTCCACACAGGTCATGGGAATGAAGAGGTAAAATATAAAATGGGGGGTACTGTTCTAAGTACTACTGTAAAAGAAAAGGACTTGGGGTTAACCATTAGTGCTGATATGAAGGTTTCAGAGCAGTGCGGAATTGCAGCGTCAAAGGGAAATCAAATCCTTGGATTAATTAGGCGAAATATAGCGTATAAGAAAAAAGAATTAATAGTACCGCTGTACAAAACAATAGTGAGGCCTCATTTAGAATATTGTATACAAGCATGGAGGCCATATCGCAAGAAGGACATAGATATGCTAGAAAGAGTACAGAGGAGAGCGACTAAAATGATACCAAATCTGAAGGATCTTAGTTACGAAATACGCCTAAAAGAATGTGGTTTAACAACATTAGAGACCAGGAGATTGAGAGGAGATCACATAGAAGTGTTTAAAATATTGAATGGTTATGAAAATATTGATAGAAACATTTTTTTCTCAGTTAAGAAAAATAGAAGGACCAGAGGACATGAAGCTACATTAGTAAAGGAGCAGTGTAGATTAGATATAAGAAAGTTCTCATTCTCACAAAGGACTGTAAATGAATGGAACAGATTATCTCCTGATTGTGTTGGTGCTAGTAGCGTGAATATGTTTAAAAATAAAATCGACACACACCTTAAAAAGGCGGGATACATGTAGATAAAAAGTATTGGACTCTCGATAAGCCAAAAGGCTTCCTTGTCCACCTGCCATCCAGAGTAATTTTCTGGATGGCAATCTTGTTAAATCTTGTGCGGTTGATACATTTTTTTTATTTCGAAACTACTACATTTGTTTTAACTTTCTGGCAATCATGAAATATGGACTGGGTACCATTAAATTGCTGTGATATTATCTTGCTAATCCAACTGTCTGGTATTATTTTGTTTTAAAATAAACTCGAATTGCTGTAACATCAATGGATACGCCGTGTGTGTAAGAACTGCTGCTTTCGCAATATAACTTACTACATACTACACAATAAAGTAAAATTCACATTACAGGTAAGAGGTAAAGATTAACCCTGGTATGGATGACAGCTTGTACCACTTAGGTTCCCCTGGCGTGATTTGGTCACATTAATCGCCTAGTCTAAGTTGATACACGTTGTTAAACGAATCTCAAAACCGTCTTACCAGATTTTTCCGGTGATTCCCGTAGTGCTTTATTTATTGTTTTATTAGTATTCTTCAAGTGGTGAAAAACCACAATTGCATCATCGCGGATCCCGGTCTGCCATCAACTATTCACGCCCGTAGAATAAAAAATAAAGACAAGTTAACAACACGGAAGAAATATTCCCAAGTAGTTCTACAATAGTCACACGGCGATGAGTAAAAAGAGCATTTTATGACGATCGTTTCGATCACCAGCCAAAACAATTATTTTGAGTTAAAGAAATGAAATACTTGTGTTTGCTGAGCGGAGCTGGTGTTAAATAACCGTAAGCCCACAAATGACCAGTTAGACGGACAAACGCCGACTTTACTACACGCTAACGACACTGTAAAATATCCGCGTCTTATGTAACGTGTTTGCGGCAAAAGAAAAGCATCAACGATTAGAGGTTGGAATATCCTGCTGAATACTACAATCCACAAAGAAATGTATTATTACCCTGGGAAAGTGAATATATTACACGTGCGATGTGTGTAATCGAAACTGGGGGAATTTGCGATTGCACGGTGTGATAACGACTGAAATAAGGAAATTACAAATCGAAATATATTAATACGCCAACTTTCCGGGCAGTGCGGCAGTAGACCTATCTCCTCCCACTTGCCAACATTCACCCGACTCTTCTATAATAAAACATATGATCATTTGTTTCCTTCAACCATTGGCCTCTGATTTACCAACTGGCGATGTATTATGTCACGTAGTTAACTATTGCTTTTCTGCCTATCGGAGAACTACGAAAACTGTGGCGTGGTGAGCCACACTACGGAGGACGCCACTCTGACCTTGTTTACACTACGGAGGATGCCACTCTGATCTAGTTTACACTATGGAGGTGCCACTCTGATCTAGTTTAAACTACGGAGGACGCCACTCTGGTTTAGTTTACACTATGGAGGATGGCACTCTGACCTAGTTTACACTACGACGGATGCCACTCTGACCTAGTTTACACTACAGAGGATGCCACTCTGATCTAGTTTACACTACGGGGATTTACGGTCAAACTACTGTAATGGTGATAACTGATAGCCTTGGTGTGTTGCTTCATTTTTGGGTGTAAGCTAGTTAACAAATAATTAGAAAACTAAATGTAGCATATCTGATAATGACAGCTCAAACACCATTAAGAAGAGCATTTATTACCATGAACACATTTCATTGCAAATATATTTGGACGTAACTCGCATCGTACCCAAGCACAACACCTGGCTGTTCTAGTGCTATCTTGGCAACTTCCACGTTGCCCGTCTCAGCCGGATACTGTACATATCTCTAAGCCCGGGGCGGTTAACAAACAAGCAGCCATCAACAATGTTATGTTATATTACTCTTAATCACGAAGATCTACAGAAACTCGATAATAAAAGAAGATGACATAAAGACGTTGAAGGATGGCAGAGAAGTCGTCAAGAAGCCATCAACTACAGTGCAAAGATGGCAAGGCAAGTAGACCTATATTTCAGATACATCACTGACTTCGGGACAATATCAGCAAAGTAGACCAGCCAAGGAGGAAAGGGAGATTATCGGCCCAGATGAAATCAAGGTGCATTTGGTACGTGTTTAATTGGCTTACGCCCATCTAATAGGCCTTCGTTTGCCCTGTAGGCCTTCGTCCCGACGCGGGCCAAAGAAGCTTACACGCTTACTGAGCTAATGGACATTTCACACATCGGCCGGCACGCCGAAAGATCCAGCTTGCGATCGTTTCATACGCGACACCACCATGTCAGATTGTCGCCTCTACATGTATTCCATGCTCGAGACATCGACCTCTGCAAATTAACTCGATGGCAGGCACGTTCTGCCCTCACGATGATGGCATTCTTGCGATTAAGAAGCAATTACGCAGAATACCGCGAGGAGCGGCGACACGATCCGTGAGACGGCTTGCACACGACGACATCTGATGTAGGGGAAGAATCCATTAATGTGCCTAGAATGTATAACCAGATTTAATACGATTGCAATCTAATGCAAAAGTCACCAGATGTCGTAAACGCACGGAAATCGAAGCATTTGCAAGTCCAGCACACACACACACACACTAATAACAAAACTGGGACAGAGTTCGGTACACATAATTGTGCACTGAATTTTATCCTAGTTAATGGGTGAACCAATGAGATGTTCTCCGCAACATCCGGGCATATTAAATTTGACAGATATGGCTCACTGTGGTGCTTTTGAATTGAATATATACAGGATACCCGTCAATCATTTGTTACACACTATTTCATATTTTCATACGTTTGCTGATACATCGAAAACGTACACACCAGAGTGCACAACGTATGTGCGTCTACCTCCTGGTTCCCTTGTACGTGGGTTAGACTTACATCCTGTACTGCTGCACTTCTCCTTCTGTTGTTTCCCTCAACGTCCCCTTTTCAGCAGCCCTCGCTACCTTTCATCGTCCTCAAAAATATATCTCTAGAGTCTCGCTGTTTCGGCGTCCTGGTAGTGCTAAACATGAATAATGCTCAGCATATTATGTGCTGCCGGTCTCATATTCGTGCAAAGACCATGATGTGTATGGATGAAACGTAGTGTTGTGCGAAAGAAACGTGCACACTGACTACGTCATTACGAGGAATACAGACCCTTTCAACATGGTTGTTAAGTCAATGAAGAGGTTGGCTTCTGATCACAGGAGTGAAATACTGCAACTTGTCTCAAGCGTGTACAATAGAAACACACTTTAGAAAGCCAGAAACGATCTCAACATAAACCGTGCAAGAACTCGGATTCTCAATTAGTCTACAAATCAGGGAGTTTTTAGTGATGATTTTCCACTGGGGGCAATGTCAAAAAAGGCACTTTGAGTCGTAAAATGAACACACACACAAACGCACATATGCGCAAGCATACACGCACGCACGCACGCATACACACACAGTCACACACACATACACACAGACACACACACACACAAACACACACACACACACATACAAACACAGAGAGAGAGAGAGAGAGAGAGAGAGAGAGAGAGATATATATATATATATATATAGAGAGAGAGAGAGAGAGAGAGAGAGAGAGACACACACACACACGTACGCACACAAGCACGCGCGCAAGGGCGCAGGCACGCACATATATGAACTTACATACACACGCGGTGAACGATTTGGATTATGGAGGAACATAATATAATATATATATATATATATATACATATTATGGAGGAACACTATTATATATGTATATATATATATATATATTCATATATAATAGTATGTTCCTCCATAATCCAAATCATACATATTTTTATATACATACTATTTTCTCAATTTTAAATGATAAACACTTGGATGCAATATGTCGGACGTAAGTCATAAAAAAAGTACTTTCATTTGCCAATGAAAGTGCCCTTTTGAGACTTTACCCTTTATGGATAACATATGAAGCGTACAATAGGCTGGTAACGTGTAAGGCAAGATGGGGGCAAGAGTTTGGGGGACAAGTTGGCCTGACTGGTATATTTAATGTTTTAAATTACAGTTGATTAATTGTAAATAGGTTTAATGTCAAAACGTGTTCATAACTAATTCACTGTTTTACGCTAATGTATTATCTTGCAGGTGCCTTTTTGACTACGTCGACATTTTCACGATTGACATCACCAATATGAAACATCTTCTGAATAGGCTGTGCGACCAGAACTTGCCTCCACCGATCATCTCCGTGCACCAACGCATTGAACTCGTCTTTAAATCAACGTTTGCAGACCAGAAGCATGCTGGGTTCATTGGAACATATGAATTCATTGACGAAAGTAGGTATATGAAGAAGCAAATATAGTATTATGTTGAACAATTAGTTTTGTTTTCTACCAAGGTCATTCGCGGTCGAACCAAATAGAGTCCGCAAATGTTACGGTTTAAGTACATATCTCGGTGAACAAAACACTTACAGAATATGATATAAATATATATATATATATAAATGTATGTATATATATACATATATATATATATATATATGTATGTATGTATATATATATATATATATGGTGAGAGGAGAGAGAGAGAGAGAGAGAGAGAGGGAGGGGGGGGAGAGAGAGAGAGAGAGAGAGAGAGAGAGAGAGAGAGAGAGAGAGAGAGAGAGAGAGAGAGAAAGCTAGACCGCGAGAGAGAGCGAGAGAGTGCCCATCTGCTCAGGGTGTGATGGAATGTTCAGCGTGCACTTAGTTGGAACCCATTACGATAATTCAATTGATAAGACTCACCACATTTTCGTTCGTAAACAATGTCGATATTATCCCTCTGCAATACCGCGTCGAATTCATTTCTATGTTGGTGCACTGACTTTCGAAATATAAGGACTTCTGCGTCTCTTTTATGTGCGCTCGTATAAAACGGATTAGCCTGCGTACGCATTTACAACAATAAACACGCAGCACTCATATAAAAATAAACGCATAAACGCACGCACACATGCACACAAAAGGTTTGCGACCACAACACACATACATTCACTCACTCACTCACTCACTCACTCACTCACTCACTCACTCACTCATTCACTCACCCACTCACTCATGCACGCACGCACGCACCCACTCACGCATGCACGCAAACACACACACAAATACACATACACACCAATCTATGCAGTTAATATGGTTTCGAGATATTAATGTGTACAATGATGGATTTTACAATTTCGTTGAACTTATCGTAGCAGGGATGTTTACAATCATCTGTCGTTTATTAACGCAATATTTTGTATCTATGTTGTGCGTATAAATCAACCTGCCCCTAGTGTTCATCGGCAAAATGTAAATTGTAATAACTCTGTTGGGTTGTAATAAATCATTTCTACCGGAAAAATATTGAACGTATACGCAACTGTTTTCTAGATGGAACTGGGTTAATAAGGAGTTTAGCCTCAATCTTGCGTCTGACTTCATCTTGAAGATGAAGTCAGACGCTGATCAATAGTCTTTGGGTTGTTTTTTGCAATTCGGAAGTTCTTTTTTGTGGTGAACGTGTGATTCATACTAGTGACAACACGGTACATTGTATAAACAACGCAACCTTCGGCAGGAAACTAAATTTATTCCTGTTAGGGCAAGTTAATATACACGTAACCTTGTGCAAACGCACTACAAGGAACTGTTGTCTACAAAAACCTATGAATGTTTTTATATCTCCGTTGAACTGCAATGTCCTCAGAATACGTCAGATTGTTCTAACATTCGTGCGCTAACAGAATTAAGATCGAACATGTTTAGAACGTACGTACAAAAAAACTGGACGCTTTCTGACATAATCGCCTTCGGAAATCAGCTGTTCTTCATGTTCTTGCACTCTGCACGATAACGAAGCCGATCGGGCAGCCAGGCACGGTTTCTCTAGAGGCTGTATGTAAGATGGTGCCAGGGATGGCAGGCGAGGTTTGGCTAAGTTGACATTCTTTAAATGTTCTGCATGCTGTTCATATATACGAATCCAACGCAGCAAAGTTCACATTGGTCTCAAACTTAACAACACCCCCAAACCCTAGAAGGGAGGGATAATATAGGCAAACGAGCACCTTCCCGTGTTTACATGAAAGGTTCAGAGTTTCGCGGGATTCTTGGGATAATAAAAACATAACTTATGAGAAACAAGACATGTGTAATGCAAATGTTTGACCTCATTTAGAAGACCACATTTCAGGCCATATTATCATAAGTAGGACATAGACACACCAGAAAAACAGAGAAAATACAAAATCGAGCAACTACCATGATACGTATTTTTCTTACTTATGAAGACAAAACGAGCTTGAGAACACGAAGTAAAATCGACACATATCTCAAATAGGAATGTTTCGCATAGATAAACAAAAATGTTTGACGCTCGATACTTCCATGCACATCCGGTCATTTTGGCAATTTTGACGGCAGTCTTGCTAAACCTCAGACGTTGTTTGGTTTCAGAATGGCAACCATTTCCGGAGTCAGGTCCGCATTGTGGATCTGAATTCGTCACCGGGGCCGGAGGGGAATTGACCTCTCCGGGTTTCCCTGACCCTTACCCTCCAAATATAGAATGCACGTGGATGATACGTGTCGGATACGACCAGAAAATTCTTATTAACTTCATGACACTAGACATTGGAAAAAGTGGTACGTTGTGCCTATGAACATATTTTGTTGTCGTCGTCGTTACTAGTGTCTTGTGCATGTTACGCGATGGGCTGATCTCAACTTCTGTAGCTGCAGGAGGAAGAAGGAAGAACAAGACCAATTTGGCAAATAGATTCACTGAACGTAGTCGAGTACCTAAGGTTAAAAATATATATTGCTATCGTTTTGGAATGTATGTTGAAAGCGTTTCTTTACAACAATGTCATTCGTGATGAAATACATGTTCGTATTGACTCAAAACTGTTACATTCAATTTTGGTCTAAACAATCGCAAAACTGCACGGTAATCACAAGAAATATGACTTTGTTCTCATCGATATTATTATGAAATTTATTCAGCAAATTTATTCTACGGGTGTTTCGTGTCATTTATTTGTTAGTTATGGTTATGCACTGACACTTACCTGCATTTAATTAATCTTGCTTGATGTTTAATTCTACCATGGCTGACTTGTATATACAACCTGTGCGTTGCGTGTGTTTGACAGTGCACTGCGCCACGTATTACGTGTGTTTGTACGTGTTTTGACAGTGCACTGCGGTACGTCTTACATATCTCTCTATAATGGCTTTGCGAGTCCAACGGCCGACCCCGTCAAGAAATTGTGTGGTCAGGAATACTTCTACGACCATGGATTCAAAGAGTTCAAATCAAACACATTCAGGTAAGAAAGGCTAATTTCACAACATGTGCTTGCGCTGATAAAGTTGTTTGTCCTGTTGCTGCCATGAAAAGGATGGCAGTCGCAAGCTATAGAGTAGTGCAAAGTACAGTTTCAACTAACCCAGTAGTATACCAATTAACGCTGTTTTGATCGTCTCGTTTTATTAATCATTTCGCAAAAAATTCGAACTTATCCAGGACACAGGATCAGCAAAGTCGTTAATCCCTGAATCGCTTTACAAAGAGCACTGGGCGGAAGTCACAGTAAAACAAGTGATTTCAAATTGAGAACGTGCAACCACGGAACGATATCTCACATTGGAAGCGTGAGATTAAATGTTGCGTATGAGGGTTAGAGAGCTCGGTTGTCCGCGTTGGTCGTCAAGGGAGACAGAACTCCACTATTGGGAAGAGACTGGTTAACAGTCTTGACACACTACTGGAATGAGAAAGTTTCAGTGGTCACTGGGGTCGGAAGTGAGGGAGATTCCGTAAGGGAAGTGTTGGCAAAACACTCGGAATTATTCCAGGAAGGAATGGGTACCATTAAAGGGTACAAGGCGCACATCTACATGAAAGATCATGCACAGCCTAGGTTCCACAAGGATAGAACGGTACCATATGCGCTTCGAAATAAAGTGGAAGCTGAGCTAACAAGGCTGGAAGCAGAGAATATCATTAAAAAGGTAGCTCATAGTGACTGGTCTGCACCGATCGTGGTGGTGCCAATGACAAACCAAACGGTGAGAATCTGCGGAGACTTCAAAGTCATAATCAATGAAAACGTGGAATTAGAACATTATCCACTCCCAAATGTCGAATATCTGTTTGCATCCCTGACCGGGGGTAAGGTGTTTAACAAAATAGAACTGACATAAGCCTACCAGCAATTGGAATTGGATGCCGAACCGCAACACAACGTGACAGTGAACACACACAGGGGGTTGTATCGCTACCTGCGTATGCCATACGTGTTAAGCAATGCGCCAAGTATCTTACAATCGATCATGGATCAGATCCTGCAGGGTATGGATCAAGTCATGTACTTCCTAGATGACATCTTGATCTGGATCAAGTGCTCACCTGCTTGGAACAGTGTGGAATCCGGGTAAATCTGGCAAAGTGTTCGTTTGCTCAGAAATCCGTGGAGTAGCTGGGTCATGAAGTTGATGCGGAAGTTATTCACCCGACATCAGAGAAGCTGAAGGCAATCACGGAGGCTCAGAAACCGAGAGACGTGAAGCAGTTGCGTTTCTACCTTGGATTGATCAACTACTATGCGAAGTTTGTGCCCCGGATGTATACAGTGTTACGTCCACTACACCTACTGCTGATGTAAGTGGAATTGGTCTCTAGATTGTGACAAGGCCATGGAAGAGTGCAACAAATTATTGGTGTCACAGCAAGTACTGGTTCACTATGGAGAACGGAGAAGAGAAGCCAATAGCGTTTGCATCAAGCACTCTGTCGGCAAGTGAAAGTAACTATGCTCATATTGAGAAGGAAGCCTTGTCTATCATCTTCGGAATCAAGAAATTTCACAAGTATCTGTATGCACGCTCGTTCACGTTGATAACGGACCACAAACCGTTGGTGACGATCCTCGGTCCCAAGACGACTGTGCCAACACTAGTAGCATTAAGGATGCAGCGTTGGGCACTCATGTTACAAGCGTACACCTATAAAATTGAATACCGAAAATCTGAGGATCACGGAAACGCCAATGCATTGTCGCGTTTGCCACCGCCTATGGCGAGTACCACAGATGAGCCTGGAATCTTCCAAGTGTCGAATGTACACGAATTACCTGTCGATGCTTCGGCCATTGCAAGAGAAAACGCGTCGAGATCCAGTAATGTCGCGAGTACTAGAGTATGTACTCACGGGAAGGCCAAATCACGTGGATGGTGATCTAGGAGTGTACTTCACCAAGCGTGAAGAGGTATCTACTGAACAAGGATGTCTGTTGTGGGGGTCACGCGTGGTGATTCCATCCACATATCATCAGGCGATGTTAGACGAACTTCATGCAGAGCACAGTGGAATCAGCCAAACCAAAGCGTTTGCGCGTAACTACATCTGGTGGTTCCATGAATGGATGCAGCTATAGAGAATATGGTGCAGAAATGTGCCGTATGCCAGTCAGTGAAGAACCAACCAGCTGTGGCACCACTGCATCCTTGGACATGGCCGACACGTATCTGGCAGATAATCCACTTTTACTTTGCAGAGAATGTCTCTCATGGTCTTCCAGAGGAAGTCTTATCTGATAACGGGCCTCAGTTTGCAGCGCATGAATTCAAGACTTCCATGGATATGAATGGAATCAAACATACCCGAGTTGCTCCGTATCACCCAGCTTCAAACGGTGCTGCAGAACGCTGTGTCCAGACGGTGAACCAAAGTCTACAAAACACAACGCTGGAAACCAACTAACCAAGGAACATTGGCTTGCTACCTTCTTGCTGCGATATCGCTGTACACCGCACACAGTATTCGGAGTATCTCCAGCAGAAGTATTCCTAAAACGCAGACTGCGAAATAGGTTTAGTCCACTACAGCCGCTCATGACTATAGACATAGAAGAGAAACAGCAGAAGCAGAAGCAGCAATATGATCGGAACAGGTTTAGTCCACTACAGCCGCTCATGACTATAGACATAGAAGAGAAACAACAGAAGCAGAAGCAGCAACATGATCAGTGTCAAGCTTCGCGAACTGGTCGGAGGAGATCCAGTTCATGTGCGTAATCGTCGGGGTGGTCACGAAAAGTGGATCCCGGGTAAGATGATCAGGCGGTTGGGACCGCTGACTTACCTTGTGCAAGTCCGTGCACAGCGTCGCTATGTGCACGTAAATCATTTGACGCTAACCGCCGAAAGTGACTCTTATCGGTCTGTATCTGAGCATACAGAGTCGGTAATTTCAGATGTGTTGGAATCAGTCAGGGTTCCATCATTTGCGAACGATGAGAGTATTGAACAATCGGTGTCGGTTCCTCCAAATACTCAGAAAGAAGCAGATCAACCTGCCGGAGGGCAGCCCATCAAGACTGTGGCTATGCGTCGATCAGGAAGACGTATAAAGAGACGAGACATTCTGGATCTCTAAGGACACACATACATGTAATTATGTAAGGTGATTGGACGCTTGGACTTTGTTAAATTTCCAGGTAACTTTTAGGCTAAAGAGGAAGGAGGGTTATAGACTGTAACGTGCTGCCACCTATGGAATCAGATGGATACTATGGAACCGTTGTGTTTCAGTACTATAAGTTGCTGCCGTCTGTAGAATAATAAAAACGTGTTCAGCCATGAGTGTCCGACTAAGCTGTTAATAAATGTAGTAATGTATTCAATATGTTACAATTGTGTGTGTGTGTGTGTGTGTGTGTGTGTGTGTGTGTGTGTGTGTGTGTGTGTGTGTGTGTGTGTGTGTGTGTGTGTGTGTGTGTGTCTGTATGTATGTGTGTGCGCACGCGCGCGTGTGTGGTGTGCTCCTTTTGGCATTTAGTGTAACTATTAAAGTCCGCTGTTTTGGACTTGGGAAAATGGGACACCGTTGAACAACACATGTCATTGCAGTTAACTCAGCCCGACACGTCCGTATAGCCAATACAGCTTGTTTTGAAAGTGGATGTTTTGTTTACTATTTGAACCTGCTCCGGGGTGGTATCTTCCAATTTGCAAACGTTGTGACATGCTTGCTAAACACAATTTGGCGAGCAGTATACATTCAACATAGTATGGTCTTAGGAACATTATATTAATTAATTAAATTGGAAAACAAATAACAAAATGCTTCCCTTTAATACAAGCTACGTCTGTGCTGTAGGATCGTGGTACGTTTCAAGGCAGACGACAATGAACACAAGAGTTCCGGGTTCCGCCTGTCGTGGACGGCGGTCAAACTGCCGAAGGTGATCGAAGACGAACACGGAAATTTTGTCGGTGGGTAATAAAAACAACAACAACAACAACAACAACAACAACAACAACGTAGCAACTTTCCATGGATACCCACGTGTATACCTACGTGTGTGTGTTCAACACACATGGAACACACAGACACACGCACGCACGCAGCACACACACACACACACATGCACACATGCAAACGCATACACACATACATACGTGCGCGCACGAACGCACGCAAACACGCACGCGCGCACACACACTCACACACCAACAACAACAAAACACGATTGTTTCTGAATTGCCGTGTCAGTTCACTCGGCTGTATGAATGAGTAACTGACTACCGACATTGGTGGATTATTGTATACGAATAATCTTCGCGCATTAATTGTAGCGTGGGTGAATGAAAGAAAAGTCGAGAAATATTCGATTAAACTGCCAAAGAGTAAAATATAAAGCACTTTGAGCAGTCTTAAGGACTGGATACTGCGCTATAAAAGAACTTACCTTAACTTTATTTTTACTTTCATCTGCCACGCTTACTGTATTCGTCCAGACGAGCCGTGCGACGGATTCCTGTGTAAGGGAGGCGAGTACTGCATCGACACGGAGGGTCTGCTGTGTAACCCCCTGCCTCGCTACTGCATCGACGCCACCCTCCGCTGTAACAGCCTGCCCAACTGCGGCGTCTACGACAAGAGTGACGAGGAGACGTGTTCGTATCACCCAGCACCTCCCCTTAGTAAAACCTACAGAATAGCTAGCTAAAGCATATATCCTATAGAAAATACCGGGGTATGTCGTAGGATTTTTGGAAAAGATTTTCTATTGAATTTCTTTAAAATTATATTTTTAGAAATGTACGTGTCCATAAAAACTCTGTAGAATGTTATGCAATATTTTATAAAATTCTATACAAATTTTAGTGGCCATATAAATTCTATAGAATTCTATACACAGTTTAAAGCTACATCAATTTTTATAGAATTCTACAAAAATGTTATAGAATTCTAAAGATTTCTATAGATATTTCATAGATTTCTGTAGACTTCTTTGCTAAGGATTCACAGGGCGGTCGACTACAAAATCGTTGGACGCCTATCCATAACGCGAACTATTTCGACTATTGACCCTATCCATAACAGATCCTAACTATGTATAATATTAACTATAATGAATAATGAGATTAACGACGACCATAATGACCATCTTCACGGTCACTACACAATAGTCAGTCGCAAAAAAAAATTGTCATCTTCGCGTACACGATCTAAAGACATGTTATTGTTTCCAGGTCTCAAAGACATTGCCTTAATCATCCTGTCCGTCGTCATTCCGCTAATTCTAATCGTCGTCGTCGTCACGGCTGTCGTCATGTGGCGCCGGAAGCGTCTCGAGAACACCGAGTCGGCCACGAAGACCACCAACAGCCCCGATATGTCGATGAAGAAAATGAACGGCTCAAGCCTGGTGCCAACGAAGGACATGATTTTAAACACAGTGCTCAACCACACCGGCTCGCCCGGCGGCAGGGAGCGACACAAAATGGTAAACTCGTACGTGAATCCGCCATCGTCGCTGCCGCCGATCAAAAGCCCCGTCAACGACCACAGTTACTACCCGCCAAAGTCGTTCGGGAAGGACTTCGACCGGAAGGAGCAGGAGCGGGACGGTTGTGAGTCGCCGGCGTCACAAGGGTCCATCGGCTGGGTGCCACCAGCCTACAATACGGTCGTGAACGTAAACCAGCAAAGTTTCTCTGTGACCGTCTAGCCAGTACTGCTGCCGGTGAAGCTGGTGCTCGCGACTTTTGTTAGACTTGCTGAGCGTAGCATAGGCACAGCAAAGCACTGTCGATTGTACGTGTGTCCGTCACAAAACCGACGCAAAACGCTGCCGTGATGTCCATGAAAATTGCATTGGTGTATACATGAAACCTATTGCAGTCATGTGCAACGGTGTTAAAGAAACGACAGGGTCAATTTATTTTTAATGACAGTGTGCTGATATTGCAACTAATATGATCGCGATCTCTGTGAGCCGTTATTGTGATAGAAATGTGTATTCATGAAGTGTATTTAACGTTAATGGTGTTTTCTACATATACGACGGAATTGGCGTTAAAGCATGCAGTTACTGTGTAACGATAGTGACGCTGTTACGTTGTTTTATGTTGCAATCACTCGCAGGCCTACAACCACTCACTGACGCATCAACTCATAAACGACATTTATTTTACCAACAAGGACAGCATGACTAGCATTCTAAATTGTATCTTTCATAAGATAAGTAAATTGTAATAATTCCTATCTTATACAAGCAACACATGACATCTACTCACACACGCATGTATGCCAACGCGTACGTCACGTAGGTATATATATATATATATATATATATATACCTACGTGATATATATATATACCTTCGTTGTTGATACATTGCCGTCTACGCACCTTTGTACTCAATATACAGTAAATGTGCTAACGCCGAGAAGTTTGTCCGACTTCCGCCTGCGTGCGCAAACAAGATCGATGGTGAACTGAGCATATTTTCTAAACCGTCTGCTATTAAAGTTCAATCTGCCTATTCATACACATTGTTGACGCTGTTCCAACCGTGGAGTGCATTATATGGTATGCAGACTAATACAATAATAGTAATTCAAAAAAGATTGTGTGAAAAAGTGCACATAGTGTTCCGTTTTATACAGGCATTAGTGTGGGACTATTGTTACTGCGAATAAAAAAATCATTTCACGCAGTGGAGTGCCTGCGACACGACTGAATAGAAAAGTGAGAAGTTGCTGAATTGTGTAAGGTTTGAAAATAAAGGCCATTATCAATCATTATACAAAAAATTATACATTTCATATGAAATGTCGCTGTCTCCTCGTATGTGTCTGAGTGCATGTATGGCTATGTGTCTGCCTGTGTGTATGTGTGTGTACGTGCGTGTGCGTGCGTGCGTGTACGTGCGTGCGTCCGTGATTGTGCGTGCATGCGCGCGAACGTGTGTGTGTCTGTTTGTATGTGTGTGCGTGCGTGCGTGTCTGCCTGCGTGCTTGCGTGTCTGCGTGCCTGCATACCTGCGTGAGTGTCTATCTGCGTGCGTGCCTGCTTCCTGCCTGCGTGCCTGTCTGCCTGTCTGCCTGCCTCAGTGATGTCATATCTACGGATGCGGATGCGTTTATTTTCACGTGGATGCAAAAATTTGAATCGCTCCATGAAGCGATTCGAATTGTATTCGCACAGGAAACACTCCAGAAGTACTGTTACTACAAATAAATATCCCATTTCGTATGCGGTTTCCGTAGGGGAAAGTTGAGACATAAACATCAGCCATGTCTTTAATTGTTCGACGATAAACCAAAACATATTTTACTTTTAACATTAAAATGCGCTATTATATATGTACACATATATGTGTATTCTAAGGGGCCTGAAATTTGTGAGGCTGGGACATCTGTCATTTTCGAAATATATGCAAATTAGTGAGAACATGTGCAGTGACTCCAGGAACCCCAACCGCGGGGTCCCTTGAACCACCGTATCCGGTCCATTGAGCCATGACAACATTGTTATACTTAAAACAAAACTATGCGTTTGATATGTAACTTTTACAATACACATCTGGTATACGTGTTACGGTTCATTCATCATTACTGCAATTAAGATATTATATTCAGGCTTTTAAATAACTGCATGTCACGCATTACTACTCTTCCTTGGGAACATAATGTGTATGTATCGATATTCACAAACAATTGCATAAGTCATCCTCGCAAGCCAGGGGCGTGATTACGTACACTACGGAGACTGATGTAATCAGCAGCGCCCCCTGGCGCGCGAAAATGGCATAAGTGTCAATTACGTTATTGTAAGTTACCCCACGGTATATTTACTGTTTATTCTCACTTATACATGATGTTGGCACGTTCCATGTTTACATGAACCTTTTAATTGATGTTGTTTTCTTGGTAGAACACCGCTCACTATAGCCGGTCTGGAAACATAGTTAGCTTAAGTGACGATTCTGACAGATAATATATGCCGTAAGCATTAGGCTTTTCACGCAATTCTCCTTTTCTCTGGAATAACATAGCTCAACGAACGTTTTCAATTGATAATGGTTATGCAAAACTTAGTGATATCTTAATTACCAGCCGATCCACAAGTTATTCATTGTTTATTTCACTTTTAGCCACACTTGTTATTATAGTGCTCGCTTTTACAGGGAACCCTTAAGTTTATGTCGTACTCGTGATCATAACATAAAACATTATTTGAACACTGTCCTATTGAATAAAGAACGAACGTAGGGATTCCACCAGTCACTGGTGGTACCCATGAACAGGCTCGTTGGACTCCACAGTGTCCGGCTCATTGGACTCCACAGTGCCGGCTCATGGATGCTTGGTCACAAATGTACATATAAAACAAGTATTGTCGAATATCGGATTAGTATCTGCCAATAACTATTTCATGTATTGAGTACGTGTATCCTTTATTGTCAGTATGCCATTACCGACAACACTGCAGCACGAATAACAGTTATATAAAGAAACAACAAACCACGATATATTTACTCAACAACATTAATTCTGATTAGTTAGAACACATGTACAATCGTGATTTTACGCGCAGTCCGTTGTCTGCAATTATGCAGATGTCCGCGAAGGTATAAGTAGCTGACGTAATCCTATATTTCTAGAAAACTCGACAAATTAAGTGACTTGTAAGTAGGACATATTAACAAAGTTACAGGTGGTGGCTCAAAGCTTCCTTGTGATCATACGTTCCACCCTTCCCCTACTCGGGTCATTTGCTGTATTTAGCACAGCCACTTGGCTCGTTATTGTTGCACTTTATGGTACATTCTCATAATTATGAATAAAGTAATATTAATATTTTCTTCTTTATCTCCTGCTGTAGCGGATGTGTTCTTGAACTGTTCCAGTGAATCCTGACCTGACCTATCCTGTCACCGTAGGTAGTCGTTGGGGATACTTTTTGTGATGTTCTGTTCTTGCAATATGTGTGCACCTTTGCCGAGTACCTGTCGCTTACTATGAATAGTTCTGTGACCTTCTGTAACCAATCTAAACTTATATAGACAAGAACCAACGCCACGTCACCCACTGACAAGCTCGTGTTGCTCAATACACAGCTCACAATAGTGTTGTCCCTCTGGTGCTACACGTGGCAAATACATTTTAATTATCATTTAATTAGGTACTTAGATTGTTCCTGACCGTGGACGGTGGCCTCGGTGGTCAGATCTCCAGATTTCCCTATGAATACTCTACGACTTCCTGGCAAGGCGGCCTTGTAGTCGTAAAGATTTTTTGAACACTCAAAATGTTTATCAAGGCGGTTTTTAAAAGAGTTAATGCTACGTACAGTTACCTCTTGTTCTCGTAAATCTGTATAAAACAGTAGGGCTCAAAATTTCAAAAGGGCGTACGTAGAGTTCCAACGGCGAAATTTAATGTTTTTCTATAACATCGTAAAAGTAATAATAATTCATGCCATCTACAGATGTGCCACTGGATGTGTGCAGATATATTGATTACTTTTTGTGTTGCTGGCGTTTGAAAATCATGAATGCAGCCTGCAGAACCCTGCAGCAGCATTTAGCGTAAAATTATACACGCAGACAGGGTAAACAAATGAGGTACGTGGATGATAAAGTCTGGTTTTGATTAAACGGAAACTCTGACATGTAGCTAAGTGCACACATAGTTAATTTGCAAATACATAGGCTTGCTTGTTATATCAATCACGCTGTAAAATATAGTTATTTGCCTAACGACAATCGAATCGTGCATAGCCGGCCACTGGCATTGATGCACCGGGAATGGAATGGATGCAGTCGGGGAAGCACACAAACCAAAACATTTGAGATGATGTCTTACTGTTACAACGACTCGTGTTAATTACTTAATTAGACATTCCATATACATGCATTGAACATAATTTGAACCGGTTCCAATAGTTAGTATTAGTGGTGCGTCAAGTTCATCGTTCGTCTTGCTATAGTTTGGGTTACGTGTCCTGCATTCGTGCATCGCCTTCTTCTGTGTCATTTGTTATCTTCTGTTTGATTGCATCGATTGAGGTTTATGTTAAACCGACAGTAGCAATGAGTAAAGCTGGTTGGCATGTCTTCATTCAATGTAAATGTCTTAGCCTTAGGCTTTAGAAAAACAGCCTTGCCACGGAATTACGCGATGCACGAACTTGGATAACTAGTATAAATGAGTTGATCAATCCAGCCATGCATTGTACATACAATGATACATGCAATGATACATGCAATGATACATGTACCAAAATGAACACCGACTCAGGTAACGTAGTTATTCCTTGGTTCAATCATCCCACGAAGGAATGGATTGTTTTTTAAATTTAGTTTTGTTCTTTCTGTAAATAACTTATACTCTTTCCAAAGTATGAAATATTATCAACATTATGAAAATATTCATGTTTTCGAACATGGGTAGGAAATATAATATTTATCAGGTATGTAAACATTTTATTTCCAGAACATATATCAGGGGTGGATGTGGTACGCGAAGATAAAAAGAACAGAACAAGGTAGAAACGTTCACTGTATAACATGCATATATTTTGCATGTTACAGTTGATCAATACAGACATTTTAATAACCAGTTTACCCTGTTTGTAAGAGGTCGACCAACTTGAATGTCCAAGACCAAAGTGTCTTGCTTAACACAACCATTTATAGAGCCGATATATGCGTTGTTGATGGAAATATTGACAGTAAGACACAGTCACAATGCAGTTAATCTGGAATTGGCTAGGAGATAAATCATTCCAGACAAAATTATTTCATAGGAACCTTCAGCATATATCCACCACACTGGATGTATGACCAGTTGTCTTACTTGAGTTTCACTCTGCAAAGCCCTAACTGTTATACTTGTAAATTGACATATCAAATGCTGCTGGCTGGATCACTAGTTTTGGATTCACTGGTGTGAAGTGACTCTTCATATGACTCTAGTTATCTGCAGTCAGCTTTATACATTTTTATTATCCAAACAAGGATATTTGTTAGGCCACGAATGTAGACAAAACGCAAACGTTTAAGATGGAGTAAAGGTGCATATCTAGTAGTGAATATAAATATTACCGGTAGCATGAGTTTAATTGTACGTGGAATCAAAACATTGTTAATGTTTGTGAAGAAGACTTATTGTAAAGTTGTTCACAATGTCATAAGATTGTCATTTTTTCATGTTGTGTGAATCATACTTGTAACCAGGGTTATTGTGCTGGTAGTCAATTGACCTAGTGTTGTAACAACAGAACACAACAGTATGTGCGTTAATGACATAACATCGGAGAAACAATATAGTAATTTAACAAGCTACAGGCCTATTCTACCGTAATGGACACCACCTCAGCTTTCATAGGCAAAAAATAAACATCAGAAAACAGTGCACTTTCGTTTTTTTCTGTTATTTCTGTTGTTTTAAAAACATAATAATCTATTGATATGACCCACAAACAAATTATTTTAACACTATCTTTCTTTCCAACAATGAAACCTATATTAATGTCAGTCTTTGAAACACGAAACAAAAATTCACTTCATGCCAATCGTGATTTTATTTCAAAACTGATTGAAAAAGATACAACTAATTTATATATGATATCTCTAATGTTTATTTGCCACCTGAAATCTTTTGACACCACCTGGCAACCTGCACTATTGGTAAGACTGGTATAGAGAAACCCCTCCCTTGGTGTCGGTGGACACTCATATCATAAATAAATCGGTGCATGCCGGTTTTGATGTAACGTTTCTTTCCAATAACCATATTCCCCATGGAACCATGTCAAATTTGAATACAAATGGATGTTTATTCCATGTGCTTAGAAGGTTCATTTAGCCTTTATGTGTTTATATTATTAACCGCTAGTGCTGGGAGATATTTCATAAACACAATAAAAAAGCAAACACATCTGGCTTAAAAAATACTTTTTATTAATGCGGGCTTTCTTAAATAGCACCAATACAAAATAAAAGAAGATAAGATGACTGACGTTATACCAAAATAAATTAAGACTAGAAGAGAGGGAGCGCCGGGGGACACCATTATTGGTGTTGGTGGACACTGGGTGGTTTCGTAAGTTCAGATACTTGTTGCTGTGATCATGGTGATTGAATATAACTCTGGAACGCGACTTCTACCTTCCTCTCGTCTTCTTTTGGCAGTCGGGCATACCCCCGTCGTGAATTTGTTGGTTCGCATACGGTTGTCAGGATGTCGTCGTACTCTACATCACGTTGTCCCCATTTTTGATGAGATGATCTTTTGACCATGTTTCTCCAAGAGCAAACATACATGATTTTTGTCTGAAAATAATTACAAATGAATACCCCTCCCATGGAGAATACCAAATATAGTGTTTCCTGTGTAGCATTTTCAGTACTCTAGAACCACAGGTGTCGGTGGACACGCCCTTAACTTCCCAAACTAAAACTCAAACAGTTTTGGTATGTGATTAACTTGAAAATGCCAGCAGCTTCAAATTGTTTGTGGTATTGATTAATTTCGTTTCCTGACTTTAACTCATTCTGTTTTAACACTTCCTTATATCAATTTCAATAGGTTACATATTGTTTCAAAATTAGGAGTCGGTGGACACTGAAAAATTTATATAAAATCTGTGCAACGAGTGAAAATATGTTTTGTGTGCATTTGTGCTTCGTGTTCTGCCTTTGGCGAAAGCTAATGGTGTTTGTAAAAATCAGTAGCGCCATCTAACGGGCTCATTTGTTATTTCTGACTAATCGTTTTTAAAGTTCTGGGTGTCGCCACAGGCGGCCGGATGTAGCGGCCCATTTTGTGTTACATGTGGACTGGACAGTCGCTTGTCTCATGTTATCTAGCAAAAGCATTGCTTTTTACCTCTTCTGTTGAGATTAGCTACCTGTCTTTGATTGCACGTCGTCCAATAAAGACAGTATACTTCGTTTGGATCAGTCATAAATACTGTTATAAACAGATAGCGTTGGTACATTGCTGTTTTATTTTAATGACATGCGTGACTAAAACAATAAATGCCCATGGACATAACTAAGAACATTAACAATTTCCAACAGTTTCAGTACTGTATCTTCAGAAACATTCATCACATATATAGACAAGTATATATGTCATTCAAGGTATTTTAGAGGTCTATTTGGAAAAACTGGATGTGCTCAGTATATATTACATATGCTGCAAGTTGCAAGCAATGGAATGGATTTTGGGACCTGGTACCCATTTCGGTAGAATATGCCTACAAATGAATAAGGTATATAAATGTATAATTTGGATGCCAGCTTCTGTATCATAATAATACAGCATTCTAGAAACACAAATGTGTGTTTTGTAATATAAAAATGGATTGTTGTATATGTGTGTTTACTTCTACGTTTATGAATTGAAATATGTAAATGTTATTTTGAGGCATACGTCAAAATGTAGCAGTGGAACACTTTCTGCTCACCAGTCTATCTGGAAAAGGATACCACTATAAATACTGTTCCGACACTTATTGTTATTGTCAGACATTTGTTGTCTTATGAAACGTTGTTTCATAAGTGTTGTCTACATTGTAAAATATGTGGAGCGCCGTGGCACAGTAGCCGTATCGAACACTGGACAAGTTTGTTCACTCTATGATGCTTCAGTTCACTCAGCAGTATAAATAACCTGGGGAGGGGGGCGGGCACTACCTTTACATGTGGGTAGGGGCGTGCAGCCGAAGGTCACATACCCCTACTCTTGATAAGGGCATCCAATATCAAAAAGGTATACCCTTGATTTAGGGACAAATTTAAGAGACACAGTTATTAAGTAAGTATTTAATTCATATAAACATATCTATAGGTGCGTGATACATATATGCACAATGCACCTAACTTGGCAAGAGAATTCCTCGAAATGATACCCTTGTCTAGGGAACTTCTGTATAATGTTGGCCCTTGTTCTAGGGAGAACATGTCAAAACAGACCCTTGATCTAGGGAGCCTCGGTAAAAAAACGACCCTTGAAGTCGGCACATCCACAGTACTGCTTGTATAGGCAGTGCACCCCTCCCCGGGATAAATAAATATCCACCACTGGCTACCGACTGTGGTGGATATTTGTGTACGAATAGTTTTAGGCATTAATTGCAGCGTACGTGGCCGAATGCTTCCCAGAGAAATCGAAATGGTGTTCGATTGAACAGGTGTGCCAGGGAGTAAAGTGTAGAGAGCATTGAGCAGTACTGAGCTAGGATGGGATACTGTGCTATATACAAACTTACATTTATGTTAGAAAATTAATATTTTATAAACATAACAACTTGGTGGTGTACAATTAACCGGTTATATTTATTTGTCATTTGTGTTCTTTCACATGTAAATAATTAATTTGTAGATGCATTTTGTCATGTTGTTTTTGTGTATAATAGTATTGTTATTTTTGACACTCTCCCCTATTAATAACTGATCTACAGCATTTACACAATATTATTACGTTGTATTATAGATTGTTTATATTTGCAGGAACTGCTGAAATAAATATAAATCATTGTAATAATTTGATAAAAAGCTCTTATTTACCATATGTCATTGTTTATTTTATTTTCATTTTGCCCGATTTTCTGTTTGCCCCCCACTTGAGAGACATTAAGTACACCATTTTACATAGGTAGCTCACATAACACAGAATAATAAGTAAACTGTTTATGAGTGTTATTCTTGGGTCAGATTGTGTTTGTAACATACAGTATATGGAATCATATTTGTCTGTAGTAGTAATGGTGTGTAATTGTTGGCCTATTTGAAATTTGCCTAGATTTCAACTACAATGCAAGCAGTCAAATATAAATAATAAAATCGTTATTGTCGCACATTAAAATGGCAATTGTACATTTTTTTTAATACATAAATTTCCGTAATGATAAGGTCGACATCATTTTCGTCTAAAATATTGCATGTCTTAAGACAATTCCTGATGTCTAACATTTCCGATAATATGTTCACGTTCGATATTGTTACCTTGGACAAACCAGCCTGCCACATACGGCCAATATCATACGTAGACACTTCGTGCATTGCATCACATTCACTTAAGACATAACGGTAGTTTGAGCTACAATTTGACCATGGATTTGCAATGGACAACTTAGCAACACTGCTTATAATCGGTGAATTGTGGTTCATAGCTTTATGAATGAATTTGGAGAACCTTTGCTTTAAGATTGCCAATAATGGCAAACTATCCGATAACAATGCTATAACATCATCGTGTGTAAGTGGTGCTAGCCCCCACATCTTTCTAAGCGCTTTTCGCCATGCAATGCAAATAGTGCTAACACTCTTATTCTGAAGATCCCATAGTGGGGCTCCATAATAAGAGCAGCAATATTGTTTAAATAAATTGCACTTTACATTCGACTTAATATGACCGAAATCGCCCATGAACATATTATACCCTCTCCAGAATGTGGCAGTGGCATCGACGACTAGACTATCCTTATTAACAACGGATATATGATGGCCCAAATGTACAGCATCTTGGACTTGGGCACTGTCCAACTCGGTATCATTAAAAAAACACAGTTCTGTTGTCTGGTTTACAGCTACGACCTCTAAAAATCAAATATATATTCTTAGTACCATTAAAGTTTACACAGTATTCGTCTGCATAGTTTTCGCATATATCGATTAAAACCTTGAATCCAGATATTGTGGGTGTTAGTAAAGTGAGGTCATCTGCATATCCGATGCAACCCATATAGTGGCATCCCTCTCCACTGTTTTCTAACTGTTCAAACAATACATCCATGTATATGGAGAAAAGAATAGGAGAAAGGATTGCTCCCTTTTTGACTCCTAAACTGGGATGACATACTAGAGCCCCATCTTACTTGAAGTAAACACCAAATGCAAAAGATTTTACATCGGTTCCGCAGTTTACAGACGCCCAAAATTGGCAACAAAATGACACGTCACCCACTTGACAGCGTGATTCCCTTGATTCTCACATCCAACCAATCAACGAATTAAAAACCGCAGGTCCCGCGGATATAATTGTTCGTCTTTTGTGCCGTTTTATCTTAAAATGGCATATTATGTGAACACAAGTTTATAGGGAGTTGAGGAAAATGATGTGTAGTGTACGGTATATTATGACTAGCTGGAAAATTTGTATTTTAAACATGGAGGAACACAGAATGCAACTTTAAAACTAATCCAGTGAGTAGATGCAGTTTATCAGTGCGTAGGCTGCAGGAATTTGGGATGGGCCCAGTATAAATGCTCCGCATTTTGCGGATGGGTGGGTTTCAAGTGTTGGGCATTTTGGTTTGGGTCGGATATTCAGAATTAACCTAACAATAATTGTGCGGAAAACATGGTAATTAGATTTGAATGCAAATGATTTTAGGGTGGGTCATATTCCCGTGCACAAGATTGTAGAATGCTTTGGCAAAGGCGTTGCCTTGTGTGGAAACTGTTTTTATCCCGTACAAAGCCGGGCAACTCGGCTAGTTATTTTATAATTAGTGACCGATTCAGCATGATTTGTAACCCTGGCAAAAATGCTGTCGCCATCTGTCGGCTACTCGGGTACTACATTTCGCAACACAGGGCTTACACGTCAATGAAATTCCTTACGGTGGCAACTTCGGGAAGCGGGGTATAAACATGTTTGGACAAAAATAGACGCGGAAGGCGTCTGGTGTGGCTAAAACAACAGCTATGTTCCTGTCTATGTAGCTAAAACAACAGCAATGCACAACGTCTACTTTACTTTGAAGGCTGTACAACATGAATGCAATGCCAGCGGCTAAAGTGTACGTCAAACCGGCAATTTACAAAGTGCCAATGAGACAAAAGTCGCCGACGCCAAACAGCTCAGCTTCGCCCTCCGGTACACAGCATCATCATGGAATCCATACACATAACGGAAATCATGAACACACCGGAACAGCAGCAACGCTAAAACATGTAAACGAAGTGCAAGTGGTTGGGACCGGAGAAGTATTCTTGGCACCCGATCGGTGTAGATTATGTGTTTCTGTCTGCAGCGAGAAGGCAGACGTTGATGATGTGAAGACCAGTGTCATGAGAAGACTTGATTACATTGTGCAAGTTATGCATAATCATGGTGTTAAGGTATGAATATGATGCGTATGTGACTTTTTTGCAGTTTAGGCCTGAATCCCCATTAACCATTATGATACTAAAAGCAAAACAGTCACGATAGCCTGCCTACAACTACATTTCTACAGTTGCAACATCCACATCAAATTATATCTACCGTCTAGGCATACATATAAACTATTACAATTACACATATATACTCAGGTCACATGATCAAAGATTAGAGCTCTTCAATAGCTTCACACTTGTCTGTAGGCATAGCCAGATACAGTGGTGACATTACCAATCTAGTCCAGTGTTCCGGAGCCCGTGGCCCATGTACAAAAAATCAGGGTGCACGAGAGACCTGTGCCAAAAGAAAGGGACATTTTGAAGAACAAATTCACTTGGTCGTATTTTATGACACGGAAAAGACCATGTTCTGTTCTAGTTCTATGTCAGTGTTCCTTGACTGAGCCATGGAACAGTACTGGAAATGTACTGTTTCCTCAGATAATGAATTGATATTTATGCATTTTCTCCTTGAAATCGGCCAGCCGGTCTCTCAGCTACAAAATGGCCTCGTACTACTAGTATATTTTGTGTTGGGCTTAGCTTATTATTTGCATTCTTAAAAGTTGAATTTGCTCCATTGGGGACCTCAAGCTTTTTTGATGTACCAAAGAGCCAGCAGATTTTCAGCATTGCTTGAGGCAGCACAGAAATGGCTGATAGTTTTCACTTTTAAGCACTCACATGATCGTGAAAATAAAACACTGCGATTTATAACAGGTGATTCAATATCTAGACTATTAGTCGTGAAACGGTTTGAGCAATGTTGCTTTGCAAAAAAGCCAACAAAAATATGTTTTTGTATAGTTTGATCATTATACGTAAACAAACTTGTGTTTACAATTGTTTTATTACATGACCTGAGTATATATGGGAGATATATGTGGAGGAGTTTGGCAGCTGCAGATGGCTGTTTGAATTGTTATTTATTCTTAATCGGAATGTGGGCCTAAACTGGTATAATTTGTGGGGCACAGTGGTCAAGCAGTCAGAGCATTTGCCAGATTGTCGATCGAAGGAACAAAGGTTCAAATTCTGGTACCGATCGATTGATTGTT
This sequence comes from Paraescarpia echinospica, assembly GCA_020002185.1. NCBI lineage: Eukaryota > Metazoa > Annelida > Polychaeta > Sabellida > Siboglinidae > Paraescarpia > Paraescarpia echinospica. Next base: position 52,998,749 of record CM034542.1, read on the forward strand.
CAGTACTGGCTGTCATGTCAAAATTTGGGCAGTTTCGTTCACCCTACTTTGCGTGTGTCTTTCGGAAGAGACACTATAATCCATTGGTTATTTCTGTCTGGTGTCTATGCCACGAGAAGTAAAAGATCCCATGCAGAGAAATGCATTAGACATAACCTAGCAGAGACAGTAAACAACCAAGTATTTAATTATCCTTAATACAATTTATACCCACGGTTTACATGGTTTTTCAACATACAAAAAAAATTACTTTATTTCAAATTATGAATCCTGTTGTAGTATTCACAATTGTTTTTTATGGAGCGCAGTAGCGCAGCGGTAAGACCTCCTGACTCTCGACTGAGAGAACGCGGGTTCGAATCACGTGCGGCGATGTCGAACCTTGGGCAAGTTTGTTTACTCTACATTGCTTCAGTTCACTCAGCTGTATGAATGAGTACCTGGCTATAGACAGTGGTGGATATTTGTGTACAAATAGTCTTCGCGCGTTAATTGCAGCGTGGCTGAATGCTTCCCAGAGAAGTCGAGATGGTGTTCGATTGAACAGGTCTGCCAGGGAGTAAAGTGTAAAGTGCTTTGAGCAGTCCTGAGGACTGGATACTGCCCTATATAAGAACTTACCTTTACCTACCTTTTTTATATTTGTAGTTCATATAACACGTTGAAATGCATACATATGTATCTATATGTTCGTCAATACACGAGTACATATAATATGTAATTGTATACATATGGATGTATGTTGATACGTTGACTAATCCTCAACTATCTATTTAAGTCATATTATTCTGATCGTTTCATGTATATTTTGTTGTTGTTTACATTGATGGGGTGGCTCCTGTGCTAGCGATATAATATATCTTAATGGGAGTCTCCCAACCTTATGTATTACTTAAGTTATTCGTTGTATTGTATACATAGGACAAATAAATTGATTCTGATTCTGAAGTGGAAAAAATTGTTGTGGACTCACTGAGTGGGGATCTCATTCTCAAAAAACCCTACTGATTGATATATATTTATATATATATAATGGAAAAATAACTGTAAAAGTTCCTATAAAACAGTACATTTAACAGACACTACATGAATTGATTTATCAGAACTAATTTATAAGAATTTAACTTTGAGAATTGATAAGGAATTGTTTTTTTATATAAATTCTTAACAGAAATAATAATTATTTGTTATTTACTTCAATAGTTTAGTGGTGTTTTTCTCACCTAACAATTTCATTAAGGACCTCACATTAGACTGTTGGATGATTTGACATGAAACATGATATACGTTGCATAATATTGTTTCAGACTTCAGAGATTTGTTGTTTGCAGAAAGATGACATAGAAGTATCAAAGGTACTGCAACAGATTGATGGTATGTTCCACTTCGATGCGCAGATCGTTTCCCTCTTTACAAATTTCTACAAGTGCCAAGACGTATGTAATCTACTCGTTGAGAAGCTTGACCAGAATGTTCGGATTTCTCCACCAGAATTCTTCTCTACACCACATAAAATGGAAACAGTCAGGTAAGTAAGAAACTAACCTTGGCCAAAGCATCCTTGTGCTCAAATACATGTTTTTAAGTATTCACACTTGTTTAAAACCTATCTTTGCATGTGCATTTTGTAAATTTTGAAAACTACAATTTGCAGCAGTAGTGTGGATACGGTACTACACTACTTGAAGTGGTTCAACTAATTATCTTGACACAAGCATATGTACTGGCACTGGTACGTGCAATGGTACAATTTGCAACTGGTTGACAAATTGTTTTTACATAAGCACTACCGGTAGTACTAGTACAAATTTAAAACGTCTTTATGCAGGAAAACCACTGCAAGATGTACTGGTATACAATGTTTTTATACAGGTAATTGTACCTTTGCAAGTTGCATGGTTACATGTTGTACACATACCAGTACAAATGCATGTGTAAAGAGAGCTATAGAAATTATGGGTCATGAGATTTTTGCCTGAGTATTAATACTGTAGTATTACTATTATATGTTACCAACCAAAATCTTATAAACAGAAAAAAATTGTCATCTAAACGGCGATAATGTCATGTAAAATAGTTGCTAAGTCAATCAGTGAACATTGTTGTACATTTTGTTTAAACCATGCGTTTATTTCATTTTCCGTAAGTGGTGCCTTTGAGTTACATTCTGAGATCGTCCATCTTTTAAATAAAAATTTCCAGTGAAATGAATGAATCATCATGCCCCATAAACTAGATCAAATTCCTCAACACCGTATAGACTTTTTCAGATTATATGCATTTTTAAGATAAAGTGGCACAAAAGACTTATGTTATGTCCACGTGCGACACATTAATTATCCCACTGGCTGGACCTGTCTACTGGTCAGTTTGCAAAAGCATAACTTATAGAATAACATCGAATGCCAATTGACATATATATATATATATATATATATATATATATATATGGCTAAGGTAATCGAGGAGATTGGGGGCCTGATCCCCCCAATATTCTTTACCCCTCAATATTTAGGGAAGGGGTGCATTTTTATGTTTTTGATGAGTGTCAAGGCGACTGCAGTTTGGTGAGCTTCACAGGGAGGGGTGTAATTGGAGATTTTTGGAGAACCTCAAGGGGAGTGTAATTGGAGGTTTTGGTGAGTTTCACGGGGGTGCAATAAGATTTTTTGGTGAGCGACAATTTTGATTGTATCATATAGTAGTTTGTCTGTACCTTATAAAAACACGTAAATATTAGGTGTTTTCAATTCATTCAATATACTTGTTGCATCACCAAAGTTGACTAGTAGTTTTATCATATCAGCATGTCTTTGTCAAGTAAAGTTATGACATACATATACTTTATTAGTAGAGTATCAAATTTGAAACAGTTGGCATGCTAGCAAGTACAGTGTAGTTTTTTTGAAATACTGCAAGAACAAAAGTGTTTCACAAAATATTTTTGTATAATATACAGTTTGCTATCACCAACTTAAGAGGTATGCCAAATGCCATGTCCATAAAAAGATGCGTTATCTTGATGACACTAACTTCCTAACTCATATTTCCTTGTCTTTTTCATGCAATGGTAACTTTCTGAACAGTATCCGACCATATATATATTAAAAAATTTAAATTGTAATGTGTCTATTAGCCCATTATGGGTGTGGCACCCATTATGAACATAGCATACAATAAAATTAATAATATGGATATGCCTAGTCCGTAAACAAATTTAAGAGTTGTTTTTGCGTCATGCTGAAATTAACAATGTCACTTGTGGTTTCACTCACAGATGATCTACCATCCTTTTGTGGCATGTCTGTGTAAAAAAAGGTCTCACAAAGTTACACACCAGCACTGTCCAGCAGGAATGTTGTGATATAGACAGGTAACATGTACCTGTATACAAGAAAGCTTAACATCTTCTTGCACAGTTCAAGAAGTTTTGTTATAGAAATTTTTCTTTTTGTGCTCAAAGATGAAGTGCAGCCTGTACACTGGGATCAAATACAAAAATAACTAAATAACTTTATCCAGTTTATGTACAAAGTGCTTGAGAAGAGATCCAAATACCTGACTTCATTGGCAGTTGTTTCCGATAGCATAGTTGATGACAAGATAACAACCCTAGCAAGAACTTGCAAGAGTGAAACAACTAAAGATTGTGGTTAGATGAGCAAGCCTTTTATTTAAAAAAATGGATACCTTGCCTATTGTCTCTCTCATTAGTGCTACATACAAAATTATGGTGTGTTGTGGTTTATTTTTACCACCTCACATAGGAAGGGCCATGCTGATGGAGTTGGTGGCATATACTGAAACATGCAGTTTGTGACGTGGTTTGCAGCCAACTAGTTGGGTATTACAGATGTTAATTCATCTGTACAGGCACACAGTAAGTGTTGAGTGGATCCATCAGATTGATCACTTGCATTCAGCAATCAAATTGCCATACAACATTTGTTCAGTGACACCTGGCCTTAACACCAGCCACCCCATCAAGTGGCTTGATGGTGAACTGTGGGTTTTCTTAAAGTCAGTTGCTTCAAGCAAGATGCTTTCATGATGTAACAGTGCCATCACAACCAGGAATGGGTTCTATTGCTTCTACGAACATCTGCATTTGCCATTTGAAGCAACTTCATAACAGTGTGCATATTAGGCAAAAATGCACTGACAATGCAGAATGACCTACTACCACTAGCAGTGGCGACAGAATCCACTGGCTAATGATGTTGTTTCCTTGACAAACATTGAGGCAACATTTTCCACTGATGACAATGATTAATGGTCAGTAGACCAAAATGTCAGGTACTACACTTGCAAGTGAAACCTTCGCTTGACGAGTCAATATTCAGAGATCAGTATGACTTCAGAGAAATATACATTTCCATATATTATAATTATATATATAACAGTTTACTGACTATGATGTGACTAAGAAGAAGAAAAATTGAGGAAGAAGAATTTGTTTTATTTGACCCAGACATTTCAAATAATACATACAATACATCCGTGTAAAAAAAAATTATTAATACAAATATATAACCTTCTGGTAAACATGGTATAATGTATGCTAAATAACAAAAAGTAGGGTCAGGAGACTCCTCTAAGACTGTGGTAGTCGCTATCGAGGAGCCACCTTTTGTAATAAAACTAACTGAATCAATACATCACCTAATCAAATTCTTCCAGAATAAAAAGAAGAAAAAAAACATAATATGTGTGTAGTGTGAGCAAGCTTACATGATTACTGAGTTTGTCGTTTAGGCACTGTTTTGTTGACAAGTTGACAGGTGGTTGTCGGTTCTTAATTTTGCATACATATATAGCAATTTTGCCTGGTGCATGTTACTTGATAGTTTTGTAAAAAATAAAGTTTAACATACTTGGCAAATCCTTGTGAACTGTGTGTACTAAGCTTTTCTTTGACAATATCAGGAATGTTATTTAGTAAAAGTGGCAAATTATGCCTAAGACATTTCTTAGCAAATTCATGTTTAATTTTATAAGTGTATATTTTATTCCTGACTCTTGTATCATGCTTATGTACCTCATAGTTAAACATTATCCTCCAGTTTTGTAAATAAACTGGTAAGTCATTATGTAAATGTTTATAGTAAAATTTTAATTGTTGTAATTTAAGAATGTCATCTACTTTGAACAAGTTGAGTTTTTTGTGAAGTGGTTCCGTGTGGGAAGTATAATTACTTAAGGTAATAATTCTCAGGGCTTTTTTTTGAAGTTTTATTGTATTTGATTGAAAGCCCCACACCATGATGCAATAATTAATGTGTGGCACTATTAAAGAATTATATAATATTATTTTAATATGAAGAGGTAACACATGTTTCAATTTATTTAAAATGCCAATTTTTTTAGAACAAGCATTTGATATTTTGTCAGTGTGCTTTTTCCAGTTTAGATTTGTATCTATAATTAAACCCAACAAATTAAATTCTTTGACTTATTCAATATTTACATTGTCTATTTTCAGAGTGAGTGTCTGTATATTTTTCTTTGCCTTTTGAAATGTCATGTATTTCGATTTTGCTATGTTTATCGATAATTAATTTATTTTGAGCCATTCATTTATTTTTAAAAGTTCTTCATTTATTAAAGATTCAACATTTTCGTCATGTATGTTATCGCTGAAAGTGTTTAATGTACTTGATAGAGTTGTATCATCAGCATAAATTATGAAATTAAACATTTTACTGGCTAGTGCAAAATCATTGATATATATGATGAATAACAGGGGTCCTAAGATTGAACCTTGTGGTACACCTGTTGTTATTGATAACATATTTGATTTTATATTGTCAATGTCCGTATATTGTTTACGATTTGTTAGGTAACTGCTGAATAAGTTCAGATTTGTTCCATGTACACCATTATATTTCAATTTGTTAATTAAAATTAAATGGTCAATGGTATCAAAGGCTTTGGAAAGATCTAGGTAAATATTAATGGGTATTTCATCCTTATCCAGTTTAGTTATTATTCTATCTATTAATTCTAGTGATGCGTATTCAGTTGAATGTTTAGGTTGGTATCCATACTGATGGTCAAAAAAAAGCTTAGAGTCTTTTAAATAAGATGATAATTGGTCAAAATTAATTTTTTCAAGTACTTTTGAAATAGCTGGTAGAAGAGATATGGGTCTATAATTATTGAATACTGCTGGCTCACCTTTTTATAAATGGGAATTACCTTAGCAATTTTTAGTTTATCAGGGAATATTCCTGTGGTTAATACGTGATTTGTTAATAAAGTTAAAGATTTGGTTAATGCAAGTTCAAGCATTTTTAGCAGTTTGGTAGAGAGACCACCACATCCACAGCTACTTTTGTTGGGTAGATTAATTATTGTTCTCTTTATGGTATCTTCTTCAACATATTTAAATGTAAAATTACAGTTTACTATTTTATTTAGATAATATGAATGATCATGAATGCCTTTGTATTTAATATCATTAGCCATACTACTACCTGTATTGGTAAATAATGTATTGAATTTATTTGCAATTTTTAATTTGTCTGCCACAATAGAATCGGATTCTTTAAGATATTTTGGAAATGATTTATTAATTTTATGTTTAGACAGAATTTCATTTATAGTTTTCCAAGTGTTTTTTTATATCAAATTTAAATTGATTAAAACATTTGTCAAAATATAATTGCTTTGCGAAAACTTCTTTTCAAAATACTATTGTATGTTTTTAGATTAATCAATAATACGCCATATTCAGAAGATTCAGGGTTTGTGATTTTTAATTGTTTGTAAAGTTTGTCTCTGTATCGTATTGAGGTTAGCAAGCCTTGAGTTATCCATGTAGTTTTTTTATGTTTATATTTATTAAATTTCACTAATTTGCTAGTCATATATTTATTTTTAGTTTGATTTATTTCATTTATGGTTATGTTATAATTATGGTTTGGATTAGCATTTGAACTTGTATCTAATTTGTTATGTATTTCAGAAGAGATTATATCATTTCTGACTTTTAACATACCCTCTTTATTTTGTACATTAACTCGTATAAATTTTGTAGTATGTTCCTCTTTTAGAGCAGTGTTCATAAGCATAAAATATTATGGTTGATGATCAGAATTTTTTAAAATTAATATTCCTGCTGTACTTTCCAAAATATGCTTTGTTAAATTACAAAAAAATGTATCAATAAGTGTACCTGTACATGTTGTGAACCTTGTAGGAAGAGTGATTTGGGGGAAGAGACTAAATGAAGTTAACATGTCAAAGAAAGTGCTACAATGTTGTTGCTCATTTATTTTTAGCATATTTATATTGTAGTCCCCAGCAAGAATAAGGTTGTTGTTTTGAAGATGTTGCATATATGATATGACTATTGTAAATTCATTTATAAATTCGTTATAGTTTTTAGTTAAAGGCCTTGGTGGCCGGTATATATTTCCTATAGTGACTGTTTGCAATAAGCCGCCTCCATTTACTTGTATTATTTGTCCCTCCCATTGTTCATACATATTTAATTTCATCTTTACTTCGTAATCAAAGTGTTTATCTATATATATTAATAATCCCCCTTTGGTGCTGCAACTTTTTCCTTGGCATATACAGTCATATCCATTTAATTGAATTAGTGATATGTCATCATTATCAGATAACCAGCTCTTTTGGAGACATATTATGCTAAATTAAAAATTTAAGCAAGACAAGTCATTTACAAATGCCTCGAGCTCACTAACCTTTGCATTAATGGACTGTATATTTGAGCTTAGGATACTGAAATGTTTATTTTTGTTTTGAACTAACAAATGAATTTTTTTTTAAATCAATATGACGATCGGCATATTGTTGGCAATTCATTATTTTCATCAACAGTATTACTGATGTTTAGAATATTATTTATTTGTAATACCACCTGTAAATTGGAGAAAAGTTTCGTCAGTTATCATTTCAGTGTATTTTAATGAGATCAGCATGTTTTCAATGTGCAGTAATGTTTCAGTAAGAGTGTGTGCCTTAAGTGTTTTAGTTACTAGATTTTTTAAATAATATTTATATTTTGTTCATGTAAAGCTAAAGCGGTGCATGATAAGTAGCTACTTAAAGTGTCAGAGATAGAACAAAAACAGATTATGTTTAGAAAAAAATACAAGGAAAAAAGGCAATGTAATAGAAAAAAAGTCAGGACCATTTTACAAGATGGCCCGAGAAAAAAAAAATTAAGAATAAAACTATTTCTAGTGGTAGGAGCTAATGCATTGTAATGCATTCTAACCAACACATTTCCAACAAATATAAATGCAAAAATGTTATTATATTATAATAAATAAAAAGTCATGTGTGGAAAATAAATAAACATTAAACAGAAAACGAATCACAAGTCACGCCACAAGTGAGTGACAAATTGCACTAAGAGAACAAATTATATAAGAGATTTAAAAGAATAACAAAACAAGATATTTAAAGTAAAGGTACGTTAATACAAAAGCAGGTACCCTTTAACCAACTTTTTTATATACATATAGTTCCTATAGCAGACATTACAAAAGCTAATGCAATCTAATTCATTTTAACCAACACATTTCCAATATATATAAATGCATAGGTTATTATTATAATAAATAAAAAGTTGTGTGGAAAATAAAGAAGCATTAAACAGAAAACATATCACAAGTCACGACACAAGTGAGTAGCAAACTGCACTAAGATATATTCAAAAAAGTTGATATAGTGATCACTGCAAATAGCAAAACAAGATATTGAATAAAAAAAATAAAAAAAACGTACCGTTTAACCAACTTATTGACATACATACAGTTCATATAGCAGACATTGCCAATCGCAGAACTAGATTTTGTGTCAGTCAGAAATGTCACGTGAGCAACAACTAATTGTTCACATCATTATCACCGTCATTTGGTGCTATGCCTTGCTTGTCATTGGTACTTGTCCAGCTCAATCGAGGTGTATATCCTGTGAATCACATTGTTGACATGTCCAGCAGTCTCTGATTTTGTTTGCCTTTTTCAACACTCTTGTTGCGTAAGCCAACTTTGAGCGCATTGTTGTCAAATCTTCATTTATGAAGATCTTTAAATTATAAATTCATGTTTTCTTTAATTTGCGATTAATAATTTGAAAAATTAGTGTTCTTCAAATTTGTGTTGTTCATAGTTTTGTTGCAATTTAATTAATATTTGCACTTTACACTTCACAAACAATGTTTATCTGGTGTTAAATTGTTAATTAAAACTTTAATTACTAGTTTTCTGTGTTCGTATGAAACTTACTATCAACTGAATGTTCTAATTAATTATATATTAACATTATTTATCCAATACAGGCTGAATAAGGTCAATGTGTTGTTGAACAATTTGCACGATGTCATGTCCATAACACACATGCCACGTCCATACTATTGCAGACAGCTCCAATATTATTGACAATATAAACTAATCTAATCATACGTTAATTATAACTATTATTAATCTTATTAAAAATAATTATTAAAAAAATCCATAATCTATACAGAGCAATGTTGCACTTATGTTTCACTGGGGTCAAAACAGCTTCCGTAGCCATGTCCATAACAATTTTTCATTAATTAATAAAAATACTAATTATTTGTTCCCAATATTAATTAATATGCAGTACTGTACACAAGACATCGTATTAACATAATCCATCATTAAAAAATGTGATCTAAAATCTTCATGCACAATTGAAATGAAACCACACAATTTTGTGTGCAAAGTGCCACGTCCATAACGCTGGAATTGCCCTTATAATATTCCAACATCAATGTATGGTCGCGTGTTTTATTAAATAATTAAACATTGTTCGTGTTGTACATACCAGGGTTGGGGTGAGTACCTGACTAAAGTACTCGAGTAATGAGTACGAGTACTGTGATATGTACGAGTAACGAGTTCTTATCTGAGAGAGTACTCGAGTAACGAGTACGACTACTTTTGAAAGTACTCGTACGATTACTTTTGAGAGTACTCGTACGATTACTTTTGAAAGTACTCGTATGGGTACTTTTGAAAGTACGCGAGCACATGTACTTAATATAATTTTCGTTAATCGTGTGTCCAACTGCTCCTCCTATTGCGCAGTCACGCATTCTGACAAATTTTGTAACACCAAAACAAATTTGGACTGGTAGAAATCTAGTCACTGGACTGACCTACACCTGAGCATTCCACCTGGATCCCCATTCCACCTAACCCTATTTCATTCACTCATGCAGCCTTGAGCCTGTTGACAATGTGATTGTAAACAGCTATGCCTTTCAAGAGATATGACAGATCTTCAAAAGGAAGCCAGTTTCCTACTGTATGAAGGAATTAGATTAGTAAGTGGTCAGGCCTACACAGTGTGGAGACTGTTTGAAGCCATTGTGGGTTTATTTGACATTCAAGTGCCAGTATAGGTAATTGATGTGATGGTCAGTCCTGTCCCCCAGTCTTGTTCAAGTGATCTGAACCAGTCAGTAAACAGTGTTCATGACAACCCAGAGCTCTTATATCATGACATCAGTGCAAAATATGAGACATTTGTACTGAAGATCATAATACATGATGTTATGATAAAATACATACAAAATATTCCCAGAGTACTCCCAAAGTACTCGTAAATACTCATATTTTTAATGAGTAACGAGTACGAGTACTTTAATATATACGAATAAAAGTACTTCGTGAAAAATCAGTACCCGAGTACCAACGAGTATGAGTAACGAATACTTTGGCCCCAACCCTGGTGCATACACTTTCTTAAAACAGTTAATAAGGTACTTTAACATGGAATGCAACTATAAATATGATTGTACTAATCGGTGATTATCTCTTGCAGACGACAGGCAAGCCTTGTAGCGGTAAAGAACGCGAAACTGAAGGCAGTGGAGATGGCACACTACCTCAAGATTACCCTCGGCGATCCCATCCTCGTCCGCGAAGTCTCCTGTGATGATGACAGCAATGTTCTGCGAGATGTATTAGACACCGATGGTCCAGCGACTGTGCAACAGTATGCAGCTCAGGCGACAGTGCATGTCATTGTCAAAGTACTCACCGTTTTCGCCATTAATAAGCGTCCTAGTAGCAAGAAAAAGAACCAATAACTGAACGCAGCGTTTTAAATATACTTCACAGTTGTAAAAGCCAATGTTTCAACCTGTATTGCTGTTGTGTTGGTGAAAGCTGACAGTAGCATGTGTTACGACGCGGGTGTTAATATTCACGTTTATGTACAAATACCAAACATTCAAGTATAAACACTATAAAGAGAGTATGTAACAACTAATACAAAGAATAAACATGCCCATTACACATTTATCCATAAAACATGTTTGTATTATAGCCGCTGTGTTTTATATTGTAGAGGCAACCTATTTTTATATGCCATGATGTTCGTTACACTTAAAAATTACTATCACGTGGTAGTCTGGTTTGGTAATTTATCATAGAATTTAACATGCAAACAAACTGACCTTGTTATGTTTCAATCTGCCTGTTCAGGAACACTAGAATTAGTTTTCATTGACACTTCTGTTTGTATTTATTTATTACAGGCTGTAATTGTTTTATTTATATTCCTCCAAATGCAGTGACTGTTATGTTCTATTACCTGCAAGTTGCATCAGCCTAATTCAAGTTTGTAGTTCACTTATTAATTCATCCATTTTAGCAGTTAGGCTTTGGAGTTATCAGTCACAAGGTGGTGTATATATTCAAGAGATTTTACTAAGGATATCTAAAAATGTAAAATAAAAATTGCTGACACGCCATCAGATGGATTCTGTTTTATTATTTTGTAAATAAAGTGTGGGTATCTTGAAGTTGGAGGCCCGGGGAAATATTTTGAGATACTTATTTGTGTTTGATATCGTTGTGTAGCGTGTACGCAAGGCATGGCACCCTGACTCGACCAGGAAACCGTTAACAGAATCCGTTGTGAAATTTAAGGAGCATTTTCAAAAATGCAAAAAGCCACCGCCAATTCACCAAGGACACACTGGCAAAACTATCCCGGTGAGGCGGCGATGTGTCTTGGTGTTGACAAATTTTTAGTAAACAAGATTATTTAGCAGCGAAATTGTTTTTTAAAGAGGAAAATCGGGTTTTGATGGGTGTGTGTATATATATATATATTCATAGGCTGTCATAGTGATCTGTCCGACCAAAGGTTTTCTTTCAGACATTAGTTTGGAAGAAATGGATAACCGGAACTTGGTCGACGAGCGAGGCATTTGGGGAACGTCATGAAAACGTAGGCCTATAAATTATCAGACGTGGCGATAACACATTTGTTCTTAAAAGGCAAGGTGTTTGTGTGCGTGCGTGGGTGTGTGCAACTATACAAGTGGGGGCCTAGGCAAGTCCCTAGCATGGCTGATTTTAGGGGTTGCGTCTTTGGGCCTGCAATTGGAGATTCCCCAAAATCATCCCAACAATTTCTGCCTAACCTCAGCTATTCATACTTCGTTGCTGGCTGACGTAAGTTACGAAGGCAGGAAGGTGACCCTTTAGGTCCAGGAGCGGTGCCAGAGAGGGTAGTCTGGGGGGGCACAACACAAATCTCCAATTGTACCCCCGTTGAGGCTCAGCAAAAAATCTGAAAGGCCAACGCAAAATGAAATTCATATTGAATGAGCTGAGACGTTTACAGGATTTCGCCTGTCGCGTTGTCGGATCATGACATCGGAAGAGGTGTGTGTGTGTGTGTGGGGGGGGGGGTTACTGCCGAAGTGTTTTCGCGAAGGCGTTCACCATTTCCGATAACCTCGATTACCCAGGCGCCGCCAGATGGCAGCACCGTAAGGTTCCCGGTTCTACCGCCTGGAAGATAACACTGGTTTTCACTGCGCGACACCGATGTCGGTTTACCACGAATCCGGGTAGAGTCGATGATTGGCTCTCGGGCTAACACTAAAACTAAAGTTAACTAAGACTCAACTTATATAAGTTAATGCTACGCATGGGAAACTTGTTATTATTGAGTAATTGACACAAGTGATAAACGGAAGAGTTAAATCCTAATTTATTTTTTTGGATTAAGAATCTCGATAACGATGCTGATTGGCTGCTCGCCCAAAACATTTGTTGCTGGCGTCGTACGCAAAAATGGATTCTCCAGTACTAGCCTCGATTATCCAGGCGCCGCGAGATGGTATCATCGTAGGAGCGGTACTCACTGATCTGTATTTAAAACTATATATATATATATTATAAATACAGATCAGTGGCGGTACTAGATGCGTGCAGTCATAACGCGTGTTCTCGGCTAGACTCTGTTTCCCGGCGAAATTACGAAATAGTATACAAAATAAAATATAGACGTGCTAACTGGCAGTGAGCAGTCAAAACGCGATTCTGAGCCACACTATCTTCCAGGCGAAGTCACGCAGCCGGGCGAGAGTCGGTTAAGCGAAACTAAATTTCCGAAGGTCTATAGCGCTAGGGAGGACATATCAAACATGTCTAGGGTCGCACGCAGTCTAGGGGTGTAAGTGTCCCAGGCCCCCCCGGACACGCCTATGAGGTGTTGTTCAAGCAGAACTCTTACCTCTGGCGGGGGAGGGGGTGCGTTCGCACTCGTCGCACCCCAGCCTACGGGTCTAGATGGTATGTATGCATTGGTAACTGTTTGTCAGGCTATTCCTAGACGATTTACTTCTTGGACGCCAAATTATCGTGAGCTCAACTATTTATGACCACAGGAAGCATCCGCGCAAGAGTATAGATCGTGTTGTTCAAAAAAACAAACGATGAACGCAAATGCCCGGCAACAGTGGACGGCACGAATTGGCGAATCACATACACTAGACAGTTGCTCATCGGTCAGTTGCTAAACGGAAATGAAACAAACCATCGGGGAACGGGGAACGTGGTTTGATCAGGGTACTTGAAACAGTTATGACTGACCAACATGACAGTAAATAGTCTTTAACAGCCATCGTTCAGCTTTTGACCCAGCCTCGATTACCCAGGCGCCGTTAGATGGCAGCACTTTTTTGCCCCTCACTACTGCCTGGAACATTCCGCCAATGTTACCGGTAGGAGGCTTTACCCCAAATTCGGGTAGAAACGATGATTGGCTCTCAGGCCAACTATGAAATAACAAATTAAATAAGGATACACGTTTATGAGATAATATTATAACAACTATTCAACATTAAGCGTAAATTGAAACAAGCTCGACAATACTCTAGCCACATACGTGTGGCTGATACAGAGTTCTGAGCTGTACATAAGAAGAAAAAAAAACATTTCACACACACAGTAAACCGACATTAAACTTTTTTCGTATTTTAGTGCCTTTTAATCATGCATATTCACTAGGAGGCAACTCTCGTGGCTGTCAACAATTTCGTATTGACGTTGCTTTGCTTATGCTCGAGCAGAAACAAAAGACTAAGCGTGAATACGCATGATATAAATACCAAACAAGGACACATTTAACTAAACAATGTGCAACGGATGTCGCGCGCAACGGTCGGACTGCTAATTAATATATGTAGTCGCCAAAGTATAACCACAGCGTGCTGATCTTGGTGACTAAGTTGGTAGCGTGTCGAGCAAATATTTTTAGGGTCGAATCCCGTAGAGTACACGAAAGTGTTGTTTGTGTTCATTTAGTTTCATATTCATTTTATTTTGTATAATGCTATTTCGTAATTTCATTTCGTTATCGGAAACATACATAACATATAAACGTTATGTATGTTTTCGATAACGAAATGAAATTACGAAATAGTATTATACAAAATAAAATATAGACGTGCTAACTGGCAGTGAGCAGTCAAAACGCGATTCTGAGCCACACTATCTTCCAGGCGAAATCACGCAGCCGGGCGAGAGTCGGTTAAGCGATACTACGTTTGACCTAACCAATAAAACAGGATCGTTAAAACGACTTCGAAAAGCAGTAAACGTTTTCCTCGTATGAACTTCTTTGGCGTCAAACAACACTTAGGCCGGATACATTTTAAGCAATATGTAAAATAGGGAAACTATCGATGGGGTCATCAGGCTGTTGAGTATCGAAGTTACCATCATACTGAACTTCAGAGCTTTTCTACACCATTTCGTTCGGCCACCAGTGCCTCCCCTAGACTACCCTCTCTGGACATGCCCCTGTGTATCCTTATGCTTTGCTCCTCGGTGAGAGATCAGGCCAAACCCTCTGTCGCGGTCGATAAAGAAAATGGTGGGTATAGTTTAATAAAAAAAGTCTAAGCACTCAGAAGGTCGTGCCGATGATCTTGTCATGATGCTGATATATTTTTGTGTCGAAGACACCGCATTCTCCATGCAGCGTTCGACATAACCGCCAGCTGCCATCAATCACAGGCCCGGTTGGCACGCGCAGTTTTTTGATATATCTACCGATCTTGTCAGCATTTTGTTAGCGAAGAACAGACAGGTACAATGAGAGATGCGCTGCAACGATGTGTTCCGGAAGCATGGACTGAAGGGGTTAGGACACTGTTAGACTTCCTGCTTGGTTACAGACGAAAAAAAGTGCAGTATATTTTTGAGAAATGACTTTTTACAATATTCATTTGCTCTGACATAAGTGCATTTGATTAGTCAGATTTCTAGATGTGATTGTAGAAGCTGTTGACAGTAAAATGGTGTCTTTTAGCTGATTTTACTAAGCGGAAGGGTATTTGGCAGCAATTTGGCTAGTTGACACTTTAGCCAGATTACTGCCTGGATCCATTTGTAAATATTGACGGGTGTCATACATACAGGCATTTTGTAAGAGCTAGAAATATTAGATTTTGACTAAACTCGACCAGCATGTCAATGAGATGATGATAACGGCAGGTGAGAAGTTTAATACATTTTCTAGGTCACGTTTTCTTACAATCAGACAAAACGTTAACATGGTCGCCAATGGGAAAACTATCAGTGTGCTGACCCCTGAAGAATAGTGTGGATAAAAGTAGCGCGGTTGTTCACCAGAAAGAGGGGTCAAACACCATGGTGGAAGTGAAGGATACGAAGCATGCAGGTGCCTTTGCGTACATTGGTGGACTGGTGGATTGATTACCAATGATATAGTACCAATGCAGCGAAGGATGTAGACAAGTCGGTGCGAATGCTCTGGGGAAGGCAGAGGTGTCACAACATAATTATATGTATATATAAAACAAGTTAAAAAGGAACGTCTTAAAAGGCGTGTCTGTTCCCGTATCCCGATTCAATCTCCAGAGCGTGTAATATTATTAGACTATCCGTGATGTATTTCAACACAAATGTGCGGATGTTTGCTGAAGCATTGGTACCTCATCCCACGTAATGTCTTCGCCGGTCTTGATTGAGGGCACCAGACGACACCAATAAAGCAATTCCAAGAACGTGCGGTTAGGTCGTTAGCCCTCATTCGCCTTCGCTAATACCAACTATCCTATGTTTACTATTTGAATATTTCGTATTCAATGACAAAATAATTTCTTTGCGAATTGTAATATCTTTATAATGTACACAATTATTCATTAATCCTGTTAATACGACTAATTCATGTAATTCAATGCATTCGTTTTATTAGAATTATGTTTTATTAATCACAAATGATCACAACAATACATCTACATAACAACTGCGCGAACGAGCAGTTTCTAGTTCGCGCCAGCATTCCCGATCCATCTAGGGCATGCTCAAGTATCGGTACCGTCCGTCAGACTTCGGTTACCTCCGTAGAGTTTTATGAGGCCAAAAAACATCCAGCTACTGTTTATGTGACGGATTCGACATCGAAAAGGGATATGGACAATCTGTGAAATAAACGGATAGTGAATAAAGCGGCAGACCATGTCCGTTGGATTATTTTAAAATTCTATTTCACTGATTATGCGTGCATACCTTTACTTTGACTGCTTAAATAAGCATCCACGTGGCGACAAGCTATTAATTATTAGCTTAACCACAATTATCTATTGGCTATTTTGCGAGACCACAATTATGCATAAAATGCAAGAAATACGTGGCAGAGAATGTACTTATATGAGAATATCACGTTTTGATACAGCAGGCCTACATCTCGAATGTATTACTACATTATAAACAATTGCTTTAATGTGAGGATGCTTTGGACTTACTAAACGCAGTTTGGCGGCCAGTATACCTTCAACGTTGTTATTATAGTATACGTTTTGTATCTAATATAATATACTAGAATACATTATAATAAATAAAGATTGCCGGGCCTTCACATGTTTTGTCGGGCGCGATGAACGTTGCAGCAATATTATTTGTACAATGTAGTAGAACATGTTAAGGTTAGTTAGCGTTGGGATGTAAGGGTTAGATTACGTAGTCGACCGCCCTTTCGAAATCAGGCGGTTGCGAGACAGCGCTAAACAGTGGCTCCACTCGCGGAGTTTGATTTGTCGAGACAAACGGAGATGATCAAGGCAATCCAGATACGATCAAGTCTAAAGTAATTCACTCCAAGACGGCGTATTATTGGGCCAACGTGTATAATTTCGTGTTAGCATAGGTACATTGAGGTAATTATTTTATTTGATTTGTATTTGTAGGTTAGATGAACCGTGAACGTCACGTGACACGGCGACACGTGTTTGAGTGCTGCATACGTGAGAGTGTTCGAGGAGAATTTCATGTTGAACTTGGATTAGGATGTAAGTAGAAAGTGGTACATAAAACAAATGAATGTGTCTGGATTCGCCAGAAAGCATTCAATTGAACTGACGTTTGCAAAGTGCACCTGATCGAAGCTGTGTTGAACCGAGGCATCCAATTATAGGAACGGCTGTCGTAACCGTCTGGCACCTACTTCCATGTTGTAAACATGCCTAAACCAAATCAGTTTAAGCTGATAATACAAGAACTACTAACAGATGAAATCGTCTTGAACAAAATGAAAACACCCGAAAAAACAAAGTGACGGGATGGATTACTAGAAATAAAAAAATTGACGAACTCACCAGAGCTTTACAAAGAAAAGATGAGCGAATTTCGGTCCTAGAAACCTAAGTCACAGATCTCGAAATCCAGCTTGATGGATACGAGCAATACTCCCGCAGGTCAAATCTCTGCTTCTTGGGTATCGAGGAAACCGTCAGTGACGCCCAACTACAAGGCACAGTTATCGATGTAATGATACGCGGTTCTTCGTATCAATGTATACATGGATTTATTCACATACATAAGCTAGAGACAAACCATGTGTATAGACAGGCCTTTATTCACACCTCAATGGTCCCCAGGTGTGGGTGCCACTGAATAGTGTGCATTAATCCCTCTTTCCGAACAAAGATTAGTACATTAAGTGGTGCATATAGTTGTCAATAATCACTATAACTAATGGCCTAGTCTACAGTCCAAGTGCAGTAGCACAGTCCTCATAGGTCCAGTCTTGGTGGAGCTCGAACACTTCGACCAGAGCGGGTGCGAGTTGGCTCCACAAAAGCGAACAGTTGTCTGGCGTAGTGGCGTCGGTGGGTCTCGCGCATCGACGGTAGGGTCGGACACGGTTGTCTTAAAACGCTCGGGTTTTGTCATCGCGCTGGCGGTCATCGTCGTCAGCGTGCAACAGGTGTTGTTCGGTTGTTTCGCGGATGTCTCTTCGATTACGCCGCAGGATTCTTCTGCTAGATGATGTGATGTCGTAGGAGCGTGATTGTGGACAGGCGTTCATAAGGCGGGCGGGCTACCATCGATGATTGTCGGGATGACGTGTGCGGACGATCTGTCCTCGTGAGAGTACGAGAAGGTCCGTGACTCCTCCCGCGTCGTGATACTACTTGGTAGAAGCTTGTCGTTCAACAAGGCGAGTACGGATGGCACGTCTCAAGCCATTTGCACTCGATACGGCAACTGGCAAGTTGGACACAACTCTTATGTCGTAGAGTAACTCTGCCGGAGAAGGTAAGTGACTGTCTATCGGCGTTGCTCTCAGTACGAGTAAGGCCATCTGTGTATCAGATCGCTCAATGAAGCCGTTAGATTGCGGATAAAGTGAACTTGTTGTCACATGATCGAAACACCGATCAGCAATTTTTCGGAACGCTTCGGAGATAAAATGATCTCTATTGTTACTCGCTACCCGCTGTGGCACTCCTTGTTCCGCGGAGAGTGATTTCATCTTTCATATGACAGTGGCGCTCGTCATTGGGCTGGGAATCGCGTAGACAAACGAGAACTTGGAGTAGTAGTCTGACACGATTACGTATAACTGTCTGTTTATCATGAATAAGTCCGTTCCAACTATCTGCCAAGCACATGTAGAGGTCTCATGTGGCATGAGGGGCTCATGCTGTTGGGCGCGTTGCAACTATTGACAGGTTGCACATTTGCGTACCGCTTCCTTAATGTCGCGGTTTATCCCGTTCCAGTACACGCATGTACGTGCGCGTAAGCGGGTTTTCTCTATCCCTTGATGCGATTCATGTAGCTTCGTCAGTGTCTCGGCTTGGAGACTAAAGTAAATGTAGCGGTCTCCTTTCAGAACAAGACAGCGATCTTGTTCTGAAAAAAGACCGCGTCTTCGACCAATAACTCATCACGGTATGACCAAAAAGGTCGCAGCGGTGTTGGCAACTGTCGTTGGTGTTCAGGCCAACCGTTGTTGATCACTGTGATCAGGCACTGCAGGTCTGCATCAGCTCTCGTCTCAAGGCGTAGCGTCTGCAGTTTCTGGGTTGAGAACTGGACGGATGTTATCTTAACGTCCAGCTCGATCTTCTTCTCATCTTCGCATGGTTGGCGTGACAGTGTGTCAGCCAAAGCGAGTTCTTTGCCTGGACGATACCGCAGTTGTATGTCGTACGGCTAGATGCGCAGAAGCATGCGCTGTAGTCTATGTGGGGCTGCGGCAAGGTTCTTGAGATGGATCATCTCAAGTGATTTGTGGTTAGTTTCCACAGTGAATCTTGTGCCATACACACATGTGTGGAAACGTTCGCAGCCAAACACAACTGCAAGCATTTCTCGTTCGATGTTCGCGCATGCATGTCACAGTCCCGAGGAACTCTCCGGTGTCTTCATATGTCGGATGTCTTCGATCCGTTCCGGGTCGGAATCCACTCCGTCAGTATCAAAGACAAGACCGAAGAACACGATCTTTGTTTGTTTGATGTCACACTTGACTTTATTGAAGACAAGGCCATGTCGCCGTGCTGTCTTCATCAGGTGATACAGATTCGCATTATGTTCGGCTGCGTCTCGTCCGAACACACGTACATCATCGACGATGCTGATTGTTTCGGAGCACAACTCTAAGATATTGTCCATCCTCTCCTGGAACACATATTGACTGAGATTCACGCCGAAGGGCAATCTCTTGAAACAGTAACGACCAAATGGACTATTGAAAGTAGTCAAGATGCTTGATTCATCGTTCAGCTTCACAGACCAGTAGCCATGTCGCGCGTCTAGCTTCGAGAAGACTGGTGCACCAGCATTCTCTTGATGGCCTTGTTGAGATCCTTCGGGTCGAGGCACACTCGTAGTCGACCAGTTGACTTCCTGCTGTCCACCAAGCTGGCGACCCAGTCTGTTGGTTTGGTGACCTTGGTGATTACACCAAGTCTACCATGCTGTCGATTTCCTTCCTTATTTCATCGCGGTGATGTATTGGACATCGTCGCGGGGTATGCACAACCGTTGTCATAGTTGGGTCAGTCGTGATATGGAAGGTTCCCTCGAGGGTATCGATCCCTTGAAATCTGTCAGGGTATGTCCTGCATAGGTCTTCCTTGCAGTTGATGGGAACGTTCTGAATCTTCAGCGTTCCGTATTGGTGGATGGGTTCGCATTCATATGCTGTCAAGATTGTTGTGCTTTTCCGCAGACTCATCTTCGCTGGGAAGCCGTTGACATCTAACAACTCAGGGTACATCCGTCTGAATGTGCGCAGAGGGAGTATGTTACCCTGCGCCCCTGTGTCAACATTGACTTTAAGTAATGCCGGTCTCTCCCGGGTCCCATTCCGCAGCTTGATTTTTAGGGAAGCGAAGACCTCGTCGCGTGAATAATTTTTGACGTGGACGGTATCAAAGTATAGCTGCTAGAAGGGTCCTCCAAGGGTGTGGCTTGGACTTGATGCACAGCTGACGCCTGTCTCGGTTTCGATATGGATCTACTTCGCCGTTAATCTCTGTAGTGCTTGTTGGTTCGTGGCGCCTTCGTCGCATTACATACCGATTTCCATTGGTCAGGTCGACCACATGCTTGACATTTGGTGCCGTATGCAGGGCAGTTGTCTTTGCCGTACCTATGAGTAGTAAAGGAGGTTAAGTACCGCGTATGGTGGAGTCGGATGAGAGGAAGAGGAAAGTACCCGGATGTAGGTCAAGGTCAAGTACCCGGATTTAGGTCAAGATCAAATGTCACGTGGCGCCACCTACCGGATAGTTGGTGAACTAAAATAACGCCCCTGGTGGATAGTTGGTGAACTAAAATAATTTCTCGCCGAAACTAGAACATCGCCCCTACCGGATAGTTGGTGAACTAAACTATTTCCAGCCTAAAACCATAACAGCGCCCCCTACCGGATAGTTGTTGAACTAAAATATTCCCCTCCAAAACTAGAATATCGCCCCCTGGCGGATAGTTGGTGAACTTAATATTTCCCGCCAATACCAAAACCAGCGCCCCCTGACGGATAGTTGGTTGACTAAAATAAGGGTGGAGTCGGATGAGAGGAAGAGGAAAGTACCCGGATGTAGGTCAAGGTCAAATGTCAAGGCCAAGTACCCGGATATAGGTCAAGACCAAATACCCGGATGTAGGTGAAGGTCAAAGGTCACGTGGCGCCACATACCGGTTAGTTGGTGAACTGAAATAACGCCCCCTGGCGGATAATTTGTGAACTAAAATAGTTCACGTCAAAACAAAATAACAGCGCCACCCAGCGGATAGTTGGTGAACTAAAACAGCACCATCTAGCGGATTTTTTAAAACTAACATATGATAACCCGCATCGCCCCCTATCGGAATTTTTTGGTACTAATTATACACGTGGTGCCATCTTGTGGACAAGTTGTAAACTAAATGTTCTAGTACTGCAAATATTCGTGTCTCTTGCACGCTTGCGTGCAATAGAGCCTCCTGACGGGTACATCACGAACTACAAACATCATCCCCTAGTGGACAAGTGAGCGAACCACATATGAGTACTGCAAATATTCGTGTCTCTTGTTTTTTCTCGTCCATAAACACCTGGTGGATATATAATCATCAACTGAAAGCACCCCTGTTAGATAAGTGGTGAACTAAATAACTACTCAGCAGTCCGCGCTTGTGTACATTCTACTCAGCAGTCCGTGCTTTTGAATTTTCTACAATCCGTGATCTTTCAGCACGCCCACGTGACCTTTATGTTCTGTTCCATAATCTTTAGGCACGCCCACGTGACTTTTCGGCACATTCTCTAACTATATAAGCGCGGTGTTTTACCAATCGGCCCGTCATTCGTATCACGACGTCACCATGGTCAACATCATGTTGAAAACACCGAACTACCACACGCCTGCGGCCTTCAGCGACAGCGACGTAGACGAACGGTGTTGCCGACCGTTCGAAGCATCTGGCACCCGACCGCAGTCACTGGATGTCAACCGACCACCATCACCGTTGTATCACGATAGCGCCAACCTCAAAACACCCAACTACCATGCGCCTGCAGCCTTCAGCGAAAGCGACGTAGACGAACCAACTAGCCGACCGTTCGAAGCATCTACCAGCCGTCCACATTCAGCGTCTGTCAATCAACCAGTCGTTGCGTCAAGCCTCTACTCACCGCAACCGGAACCTCTACCCGAACCGGAGGTTGCTGTGAAACCGAAACGAGTTGAATTTTCAGGGGCCGACTCTCCCTTGTCAAACCTTTACCCATGCAGGGTCAAAGCATTCGGTCGGGTTTTTAATTCGGTCGAGCATGCTTATCAATACAGGAAGGCATTGTATCACGGCGACGTCGAATGCGCAGAGCGCATCAAAACTGCGAAGCATGCGCGCTTGGCAAAACGAAAAAGCAAACAGATTGGAGAGACGAGATCTGGTTGGAACGATGTCCGTGTTCACTGGATGCGACATTTGCTCCTCGCAAAGTTCAAGGCGTCAAAGGATTTGCGAGCCGTATTGTTGGCAACCAGAAATGCTGAACTGGTGGAGCGTGAATCATCGAAAGGGGGCTTTTGGGGACTTGGTCGTGGCTACAAAAATGGACGAAACACTCTCGGAAAACTATTATGCACTGTCCGCGCTAATTACTTGTAGACACTGCGTTGTATAATATATATAGTTCATTGCAAGCCGCTGTGTCATAGCAGTGACGAAACAATGTTCAGTCTCTGGTTCTTGCAGTTATTGAGCGCGACCAGTAAATACGTTTGTGTTGTAATAAAATGTTCAAACCTTATATTTTGTCATTTTTTGAAGTATGAGTAGTATAAGTGCCGTGCATCTTAGTCTCTTCCATCAGTTGCATAAAGTATGGACACGAGGTTAGTTCATCCTTTTACTTGTATCGTTGCTGGGCCAACGGGCTGTGGTAAAACGACGTTTGTTGTCTCTTTACTACGTCATTCTGCCACACTCGTAAACTCACCGCCCGAAAAGATCACGTGGTGTTTCGATGAATGGCAGACGTTGTATTTCACGCTCTCTACGATACATCCGAACATAGAATTTGTCGAAGGTCTTCCCGATGTGTCGTCTTTCGATCCTAAAACGAGAAACTTGGTAGTTATCGACGATCTCATGTCGGAAACGGACGAGAGGGTCACCAAACTGTTTACGAAGAAGAGTCATCATTGCAACACGTCCGTAATATATTTAGTGCAAAATGTATTTCCCAAAGGGAAAGAGAGTCGCACTATAAGTATAAACGCACAGTACATGGTACTCTTCAAGAAAACTCGCGACAACACACAAGTGGTCAACTTGGCCAAACAGATGTATCCGGGTCGAATAAAGTACATGCAAGAAGCTTTCAGAGACGCAACGTCCGTACCACACGGGTATTTGTTCGTCGACCTCAAACAGGCCACACCGGAACACTTGCGCCTGCGTACTAATATCGTTAAGGAACCAAACAAATTTCAGTACGCCTACCTTCCGAAGATATAAATAGAAACACGCCGTGACACTCGTCATTCGTCATGTCGGCGCGAGTAAAGAGAAATGCGTTGTGCCTTTGTCTCCTCGCTAAAGCGGATCCTGCTTTAGCCAGAGCCATCATCGACAAGGGAAAACCCGATCTGGTACACAGTCTGTGCGAGTGTGCACAGAACATATTAAAAGGGAACGTATCACTAAAGAAAGATCACAAGACTAAACTGCGTCGGTACAAGAAGGACCTCAGAACCTTGGTCATCAGGAACACCGGTCTTCATCAGAAGAAACGTATTCTACAGAAAGGTGGTTTCCTTACGGCCCTACTAGCTCCCTTGGCTACGTCCCTTCTAGCCCCTTTGGTGACGACGTTGTTGCAGTCGTAACTACACGACTATGGAGCACACAAAGAAGATGGCGCTGGTCGATCCACGTATTTTGGATAACGTTCAACTGCAACCTCCTTCGACCAGTCCTATAGGGAGTGTTCGTCATCGACATCGAAGACGTCCGGTGTCGTCACGGCGCGCAGTTCATTCGGCTACACCGATGCAACACTTGCGTTGGGAACCGTATTAATAGTCTTGCACGACAGGACACCAGCATTATTACGGCATGTCTCCTCGCGTAGGTAAGAAGACGAAGCGTTCACACGATGTATTGAAAAGTATTTACTACGACACGAAACTAACCGGAAGTTACGCAGGTGTTGATGCCCTGTATCGTGCTTCACGTGCTTCACATGCTTCACGTGCATCGTCGAAAGAGGTGAAACGGTGGTTGTCGGAACAAGACACTTACACACTACACAAACCGGTGACATATCGTTTCAGGCGTAGACGTGTCGTAGTGGGTGGTATAAATCAACAATGGCAGGCCGATCTGGTAGACATGTCACGTTTGAAAAGGTACAACGACGGTCACACTTTCATTTTGACCGTGATAGACGTGTTCTCCAAGAAAGCGTGGTCTGTTCCTTTGAAGAACAAATCGGGGCCGTCACTCACGACGGCGTTTCGTCGGTTGTTAAAGGACAATGATGGCCCACTGTCATTGCAAACAGATAAAGGAAAAGAGTTTCTGAATAGGCAACTGCAAGAGTTTCTGAAAGAGAAAGGTATCCACCATTTTACGACACACAACGAAGAGACCAAGGCGTGTATCGTGGAACGTTTCAATCGTACTCTGAAGACACGTATGTGGAGATATTTCACAAAAAAACAGACGTTAAAGTACCTGGACGTATTACACCACCTAGTCGAATCGTACAACGACAGTTATCATAGAAGTATTGGAATGACGCCATCTAAAGTGAACGTGATCAATCAAGAAGAGGTTTGGCAAAGGTTGTACGGAAATGAAGGACACGGAAAAGTCAAACCGGTTTTAAAAGTGGGCGATCACGTGCGTATCAGCAAAGTCAAGAGACAATTCAAAAAAGGTTACTTACCCAACTGGAGTGACGATATATTTACCGTCAAAACAGTTCGTCTTTCCGATCCGCCTGTTTATCGTTTGATCGATGATGAAGACTCGCGGATAGAGGGAACATTTTACGAACAAGAACTACAGAAAGTGGTTGTGGCCAAGGATAAACTCTATCGTATCGAGAAAGTGTTGCAGCAGCGCAAGCGAGGAAGAAAGACACAGGTCCTGGTCAAGTGGGTAGGGTATTCCGACTCGTTTAACAGCTGGTTGGATAAGGCGTCACTCGTCGCGTATAAAGGTTAGTACACACCGGTCGAGCCGTCATTCGTGTCATGGAAGATACGACGAACGTTCGATTCGAAAACACAGAGCTCGAAGATACAGGATGTAACAGCAGACGTTGGGTGTTGTTTGGAAATACGTGCCCGAAATCGGAAATCGTCTTCTTCTGCCAAATCGTCATACTGTACACCGTTATATTGGTCAGTATCTACAACCTTACTAAAGTAGACGGAAATTCTAATCTGTGGACGGTTTTGTTAAGCAGTTGCCTGGGGTACCTGTTACCTAATCCGTCTATGAAACGCGGTGAACATGTCGTCTGATTTTTACCTGACATTGCCCAGCAACGCGTCTATGGAGTTAAATCCCGACAACACGTTGACCCACTATGTCACGGCTTTGCCTCAACGCATCAGTTTAGTCGGTCAGTGGGAGTGCGGACTGGTGGAGATTCAATACCCGCACAGTTGGTACAACGTGAGAGAAGACGACACTTATTTTGCCGTGAATGTCGATGGTACGACTTATGTGGTGAATATCGAGGCAGGCCACTACGATAGTCCCCAAGCGCTCATTCGTGCAATCAACAGAATCATAAAGTCACCGATAAAAGAAAAGGAAATAAAACTGAGCTACAGTGACACCACACAAAAAGTGACTATACACATGATAGAAAACATCTCATTCTCAGTGTACTCGTTGAAACTTCAGCATTTGCTAGGTTTAAGCCAGACTGTTTACACCACACCCGAAGAAGGACCATATTATTATTACGTTAAAAAAGCCGAATCTGTGGTAGACATGGCGCAGGGTTTTTACTCGCTATACGTCTACACCGACGTTGTGGAACCGCGTGTGGTCGGGGATACCGTCGTCCCTCTGTTGAGGGTTGTACCGATAGAAGGAAAACATGGAGACGTGGTGTCAAAAAGTTTTGATAATGTACAATACGTTCCCGTCTTGCACAAAGAATTTACGACCATCGAGATCGATATAAGAGACGACACGGGACGTCGCGAGGTAGAGTGACGGCAACACTTCACTTTCGACGACGCAAACCATCATTTTTTGAAACATGAGTTGTAATCGTTCTTACGAAGACTACTACGTCAGACAAGTCGGTGACGGATTGCCCGTGTTTGTTGGGGCAAGTTGTTGAGCAGTTACCTAATCCGTCTATGAAACGCGGTGAACATGTCGTCTGATTTTTACCTGACATTGCCCAGCAACGCATCTATGGAGTTAAATCGCGACAACACGTTGACCCACTATGTCACGGCTTTGCCGCAACGCATCAGTTTAGTCGGTCAGTGGGAATGTGGACTGGTGGAGATTCAATACCCGCACAGTTGGTACAACGTTCGTGAGGCAGACAATAGGTTCTACCTCAATGAACAGGATCACACGGGACTCTACAACACTGCCAAAATCGAGCATGGATATTACTACAGTCCGGTCATACTGATATACAACATCAACAAAGCTCTGGCGAGGATGTCAAAGGACGGAATGAAGGCGAAATTTATCTACAGCGACATTTCTCAGCGGGTGACCTTGCACATGACACCCCACACTGTGTTCAACATACCTTTTCAGAGCGCCATGCAGTCCATACTAGGTTTTCACCCGTCCGCCGTCACCAGTCCCAAAGCAACGGACACACGCGAGAACAAGCTAGGTAAAAAAGACATAGATCTCAAGCTGTCGTCCATCGTGTATGATACGCCAAATAACGACGAGTACACCTTCCGCAAAGAAGCCGATTCCGTTGTAGACATGGCGCAGGGATTTTACTCGCTGTACGTCTACACCGACGTTGTTGAATCACGTGTGGTCGGGGATACCGTAGTCCCTCTGTTGAGGATTGTACCGATAGAAGGAAATCACGGAGACGTGGTGTCAAAAAGTTTTGATAATGTACAATACGTTCCCGTCTTGCACAAAGAATTTACGACCATCGAGATCGATATAAGAGACGACACGGGAAGTCGCGTACCATTCGAGCGAGGTAGAGTGACGGCAACACTTCACTTTCGACGACGCAAACCATCATTTTTTTTAAACATGAGTCGTAATCGTTCTTACGACGGCTATTACGTCAGACAAGTCGGTAACGGGTTGCCCGTGTTTGTTGGTGCAAGAGTGCAACGAGGTCACGGTCTAGGTAGTTTGTTCGGTGGCCTCATTCGAAGTGCTATGCCACTCATAAAAAGTGGCGCACTCGCTTTGGAAAAAGGAGCGTTAAAGACAGGTTTGGGTGTGGCCGGTGACGTGTTGTCTGGACAGAGCATTAAAGAATCTGCAAAGAAGCGTGCGAAAGAAACCGGAAAGGACATGATCAGTAGAGTGTTGGGAAGCAGTGGACCTCCTGGCATACGCAACGCTCCTATAAAACGCAAGCCGACGAGAACCCTAGCCAGTGTCGCCAAGAGACGCAGACGACAGAAGACGCGTCGAGACGACATATTCGACTAGACATGGCTTTTATCCACCAGTTGTCGTGTGAGGGAGTCAAAAGCGAATTGGACCTATTTAGTTTACCGTCGACACAAACGAGTATCGAACACGCACAGTGGATCGAGCATCGACCTGTCGCCTCGATAGGTTCGGGTGGTCCCATCGAATTCTTATTGCCCGGATCGGGAGACGATTACCTGGACGTGGCCAATACTTACCTGTTGGTGCGAGCACGTGTAGTCAAAGGAAACGGGGACGATATCGATCAAGCTGCAGCTGTTGGACCAGTAAACAACTGGATGCATTCTCTGTTTAGTCAAGTCGACGTGTCTTTGAACGGTACCCTCGTCACACCTTCAACGAATACCTATCCTTATCGAGCGTACATAGAAACGTTACTGAGTCACGGAGCAGAAGCAAAGAAGTGTCAACTGACTAGTGCCTTGTGGTACAAAGACACGGCTGAACACATGGATGCCACCGACGACGCAAACACGGGGCTGCAAAAAAGAAAGACCTATATTTCCGGTAGTCGAATCGTCGATATGATGGGCCGTCTACACGTCGACCTCTTCTTTCAAGACCGCTATCTATTGAACGGCGTCGACGTGAAAATTCGACTAGTACAGAGCAAGGATGCTTTTGCACTCATGGCTGCTGGTGGTGACAATGCCGATTACAAGGTACGCATAGTCGAAGCAATTTTGTTTGTGCGAAAAGCTAAACTGAATCCTGCCGTACAGATGAGTCACATCAAAGCGCTACAAAAGGGAACGGCCAAGTATCCGTTGCGAAGAGTCGATTGCAAGGTATTTTCCATACCGCGAGGTGCCATGTCGCACACTCACGAAAACGTTTATTTGGGTGTCTTACCCAAGATAATAGTCTTGTGTTGTATAGACAACGACGCATACAACGGAACATTCGCCAAGAATCCGTTCCACGTAAAGCACAACAACTTGAACTTTCTTGCATTGTACGTCGACGGGCAACAAGTTCCGGCGAAACCACTCCAACCTAATTTCAACGATGGTTCCTACGTGAGAAGTTACAGTAATCTATTTGCTGGAACGGGAAAGATGTTTCAAGACGAGGGAAACAACATCAGTCGTGACGAGTTTGGCAAAGGACATACCCTGTTTGCGTTTGACATCACACCAGATTGTTTTGACGGTCCCCATTTCAATTTGCTACATAAAGGCAACCTACGAGTCGAGATGCACTTTAATCAACCTCTCGACCAAACGATCAACGTCGTCGTCTACGGAGAATTCGAGACGGTTTTGGAGATTGACCGCAACAGAAACGTCGTCTACGATTACTGATGGATACGGCACAGATAGAAAGACTCCTTGCGGCGGATGCTTACACTAGAACCGTTGTTCGAGGCGTACTACCTAAAGATGGGTTACCCACTACTCCTATGACGACCTATCCGGCAGCTTCCGTGTGCAACACACATTCGAGCAATGAACCGGGTCAACATTGGATCTGCATGTTTATCGCAAAAAACGGACGTGGAGATTACTTCGACTCCTACGGTTTGCCACCTCGACACGACGAATTCGTGGATTTTCTACAGAGCAACTGCGTGACTTGGACTTTCAACAAGAGAACGCTTCAGAGCCCACTGTCTAACGTGTGTGGACAATACTGTGTCGTGTACTTGCTGCACCGAAGTCGAGGCGTACCTACGAAGACGTTTGTGAACACTTTCGGGAACGATTTAGTGATCAATGACTGTCGTGTTTTCGATTTTGTTAAGAGTGCCAAGTAATGTTTGCATGTAATGTTGGCATGCACGTTCTTGTATTACCTTAATTAAGCAATAAAAAAGTCGACACCATATGTGCGTTTGTGAAATGCTTTATTCAGACGCCCAAGATATGATTTTTTTATTTGAATATTTCACATATAATATCTCTTGCGTACTGTTCCTGTGAATTTCAAATCGGTAAAGCTAATAAGGTTCCCAACGTGTGATTTGGAAAGGTGTCGCCGAATGAGCTGCGCGCCGCGACGATGCAGGTCGTCTACGATGCCGACGACGACCACTGTCAAACGGAATGCTGGCTTCCTTTGATATGTCGCCGTCCACTGACGCTGTCTGCATGTAAAGCCAACGATCGAGATTACCCACTAAATCCATTGGCGTGTTGACATCCTTGAGACCACGAGCGAAGGTTTCCCATCCCACTGGTTCAAACGACTTCCGTTTTCTGAACACGTCATTCACAAGGTCCACGATATTACTTCCGGGAACCGCCTTGTTTCTGTACATCATCTCGCCACGATCGTTCCAACTTACGGCCCCTTTTATTTTATCGAGTAGTCTTCGTGCTTTATGCTTCATAGTTTTTGGAACGCTGTCGATGATTTCGTTTTCGATACTCTCCTTTTCGACGACTTAATTTTCGTTAGCAGGTTGTACTTTGTTTTTCTCTTCACTGGGAATTTTTTCGATGACCACACGCACGGGTTCTTGGATACGTTTGTCGGAAAGATCGTTGTACCGATTCAACACCTGGTTATACAACACAACCTTTTCCCTCTCGTGTATATCGTTTCGTTCTAGTATGTCTAGCATTTCATTGTCGAGTCGTTGCAAGACCCTTTCGATAGGGTTAGCAGTCGAAGGACGTTGCGGTTGAATGTTTTCCAAAATACGGGGATCGACCAGGGCCATCTTCTTTGTATACTCCATGGTCACCTGAGATGGAACCGGGAATGTCGAGCTTATTGAAGGAACCGTAGGCACATGTGTCATAGTGGGCACCTGAATTGGAGTCGAGAATGTCGAGCTTGTTGCTGGGGCCAGAGACACAGATGTCGAAGTAGGCACCGAGGCAAGTGAATTGAACAATGTAGTGCTTGTCGTCGTAGTGTTTGTCGATGACCTACAGCGATTGTGAGCAATGTGACTTTTCCAGTTGTTCCTACGTGTAAAATATCTTTTGCAATCTGGGCATCGGAAAGGTGCCAAGGACGGTGATGGTGTGGGCTTGTTGGCAGCCAGTAGAACAGTAGATAAGCTCATGATGGAGGTGTTTACTGTTCAAATGCAAACAACGAAATGAACCACTAGTTGAAATGCGCGATAACCTGTCTATTTGCTTTGCTTTGCTTTGATAACCCGTCTATTTGCTTTGCTTTGCTTTTGATAACCCGTCTATTTGCTTTGCTTTGCTTTGATAACCCGTCTATTTGCTTTGCTTTGCTTTGCTTTGATAACCCGTCTATTTGCTTTGCTTTGCTTTGCTTCAGAAGCAAATCTCACGCGATAACCCGTCTATTTGCTTTGCTTTGCTTTGCTTCTGAAGCAAATCTCACGCGATAACCCGTCTATTTGCTTTGCTTTGCTTTGCTTCTGAAGCAAATCTCACGCGATAACCCGTCTATTTGCTTTGCTTTGCTTTGCTTCTGAAGCAAATCTCACGCGATAACCCGTCTATTTGCTTTTGCTTTGCTTTGCTTCTGAAGCAAATCTCGCGATAACCCGTCTATTTGCTTTTTCCTTTGGAAACCGTCTCGCGGTAACCGTCTAGCTTCAAACGCTTTGCTCTCTGGAACGCGATAACCGTCTATTTGCTGCTTTCTGGAAACGCGCGATAACCCGTCTATTTTGCTGGCAGCTCTGAGCGAATCTCGCGATAACCCGTCTATTTGCTTTGCTTTGCTTTGCTTCTGAAGCAAATCTCACGCGATAACCCGTCTATTTGCTTTGCTTTGCTTTGCTTCTGAAGCAAATCTCACGCGATAACCCGTCTATTGTGGTGGAATTCCACCTCAATGTGGTGGAATCTCACGCGATAACCCGTCAATGTGTCATCCGTAGTCTCGTCTCTTGTCTCGTCCGTACTCTCGTGTGATGTGTCATCCGTAGTCTCGTGACATATCTCGGTCATAGTCTCGTCTCTTGTCTCGTCGGTACTCTCGTGTGACATGTCATCCGTAGTCTCGTGTGATGTGTCATCCGTAGTCTCGTGACATATCTCGGTCATAGTCGGTACTCTCGTGTGATGTGTCATCCGTAGTCTCGTGTCATCCGTAGTCTCGTGACATATCTCGGTCATAGTCTCGTCTCTTGTCTCGTCGGTACTCTCGTGTGATGTGTCATCCGTAGTCTCGTGTGATGTGTCATCCGTAATCTCGTGACATATCTCGGTCATAGTCTCGTCTCTTGTCTCGAAGGTATTCTCGTGTGATATCTCGTCCGTAATCTCGTGTGATGTGTCATCCGTAGTCTCGTGTGATGTATCATCCGTAGTCTCGTGACATATATCGGTCATAGTCTCGTCTCTTGTCTCGTCGGTACTCTCGTGTAATGTTTGTGTAGCGTGTTGGTCAAAGCATAGTGTAATGAGTGCGTGAGTGAGTGACTGCGTGAACAGACACAAAGGATGAGCGAGTGAGTGAGTGAGTGAGTGAGTGAGTGAGTGAGTGAGTGAGTGAGTGAGTGAGTGAGTGAGTGAGTGAGTGAGTGAGTGAGTGAGTGATTTGAGTGATTTGTTAATCGGGACTTAGACGAGTACCTTTACTTGTGAAGTGTAAGACACGAAAAAAGACGCAAGATAAGGTTTGCACATTTTATTACAATACAAACGTATTTACAGGTCGCGCTCCAGTCTCTGCAGTTGAATTAATGTCACCGAAGGTCTCATAAAACCACAAGACAGATTTACAGATCATCCTCCATTACTGCCAGAACAATTTGCTTTAATTTGTTTCGCCACTCTTCTGAAAACGGTTCTTGCAACCAACTCCCGATAGCACACAAGTGATCGGACGTCAGGTCGGATAACTTCAAACCCGCGTCTAACAAAACACTCAACCAGTCTTTCATCACTGCAGTCGAATTAATGGCCTCCACAGCCTAGTCAAAGTGCATATAAATTAGAATGTCATCGGGTAACATACAATCGTGATGAAATTGACTAGGATCGTCTATCTCGCAAGCGAGACACTGTCATCTCGAGAGTTCAACAATGGCACATGCTATGTGACGTGCAATCGTCTTCTTCATTTCCATCGCCGGAAACTCAAGCGTAAAGTTCGGACCAGTGGCGACAGGAGCGGCAGTTGTCACATTGGTTGCGTGAGTAGAAATTGCCACATCGTCAGGAGCGGAAGTTGTCACACCGGTCGTGTCGGCGGAAGTTGTCACATCGGCAGGGATGATAGCAGAGAGAGGCTGAAACAGGATACGCAGCCTAGTGTATCACCTCCACGCGAGTGACGTTGAAGTTTGTGTAAGTATCTCGTCGAGTTTTCTTTATGGTGAGAGACACACGAGTTCCCGTCAACGAGTTCAGTTTGTAAGTCTGCATCGTTTCGTCCATACCAGCAAACGTCTCGGCATTCACGTGAAGGAGAGGAGCCATACACTGGTCGAATAAAGTCAGCCATATAGATCGACCCGTCGCTGTCTCGACAAAGCACATGCGCACCACGAAATGCACGTCAGAAGCAACGTAACCGTGTCGTTCGCATTGCAAATGTCCCCTATCGTCGGTAATCATACGCTTCTTGCAGTACCTGCACCCGATGTACAAGGGAGTGTGCTGGCGTACTCTATCGATGAGGAGCCCTCTGATCTTGATAACTGCGTCGGAGCTTACCGTTGCTTCTAGAGCCGAGATGTCCACGACGTCCACGACGTCTGGTTCCGACGGCACGGAAGAACGGTTGATCACCGGCATGATGGGTCGGCTCGTCTGCTCGTCCTCGTCGCTCGAGTCTGCCGCATTGCGAGGTCGGTAGTAGGGTGTCTTCAACATGATGATGATGTTAACAGTGCTGTCGTCGTGATACGAATGACGGTCCGATTGGCAAAACACTGCGCTTATATAGTTAGAGAATGTGCCGAAAAGTCACGTGGGCGTGCCGAAAGATCACATATTGTAGAAAATTCAAAAGCACGGACTGCTGAGTAGAATGTACACAAGCGCGGACTGCTGAGTAGTTATTTAGTTCACCACTTATCTAACAGGGGTGCTTTCAGTTGATGATTATATATCCACCAGGTGTTTACGGACGAGAAAAAACAAGAGACACGAATATTTGCAGTACTCATATGTGGTTCGCTCACTTGTCCACTAGGGGATGATGTTTGTAGTTCGTGATGTACCCGTCAGGGGGCTCTATTGCACGCAAGCGTGCAAGAGACACGAATATTTGCAGTACTAGAACATTTAGTTTACAACTTGTCCACAAGATGACACCACTTGTATAATTAGTACCGAAAAAAATCCGATAGGGGCGCTGTTTTAGTTAACCAACTATCCGCCAGGGGGAGCTATTTTAATTCACCAACTATCCGTCAGGGGGCGCTGTTCTAATTTTTGGAGCGAAATATTTAGTCCCAAAAAAATTCCGCTAGGTGGCGCTGGTTTTTCGGACAGGAAATATTTAGTTCCGAAAAATCCGCTAGGTGGCGCCACGTGACCTTGATTTAGTTCATAAATTATCCGCCAGGGGCGCTTTTTTTTTTATGTTGGAACGGACAAAATTTGGCGGGAAATATTCTAGTTCCAAAAAATTCCGCTAGGTGGCGGAATTCTAGTTCCGGAAAATGTCGGTAGGGGCGCCATGTGACCTTGACCTACATCCGTGTACTTGACCTTGACCTTGACATGCATCCGTGTACTTGACCTTGACCGACATCCGGGTACTTTGCTCTTGCTCCGCGACGCGACAACTGCCTACGCTACTTAACCTCTATTACTCTACTCATGCAGTCCTCACTCTATGTCATAGTGTGTATACTCACCTAAAAAAGCCCAAGTTGTTTGCCAGGATAGTCTTTATTGACTTTTCCTCGGCTCTTTACACCATTCAGCCACACATCATGATGACTAGACTTGTTAATATGCATGTATACTCACCATGTGGGTAAATCAGTTTCTTACTGAGCGTAAGAAAGTAGTGGACTATAGTGGTGCTGTGTTGAGCTCACTCTTCACTTTCACCGGTGCCCTCCCCTAGGGCTCGGTGATTTCCCCTGTTCTGTTCACACTCTTCACAGACGACTGTCGTAACAGCCAGGAGACCGTCAATTTCATCAAATACAGCGATGACACAGCAATCATCGACCTATCCGGTTCTGATCAAGTGTGGGCGTTTGCTGTAGCTGATTGCACAGTGTGGTGTGTCAGTCATTTCCTAGACCTGAAAGTTCGTAAAACTGAAGAACCTTAGAAATAGATTTTGAGGAAGAATCCTACTCTTCCTATGGGACTGTCCATTAACGGAGAGTGTGTGAGGAGAGTAGAGGAATACAAGTACCTCGGCACCATCATTGATGCCAAGCCCACTTTTGATCAAAATACAGCTGTAATTAATAGAAAGTGCCAGCAAAAGCTGTATATATTACGCAAGCTCAGGTCGCTCGGTGTCAGCACACATGTTCTTCAAACCTTCTAGAGATGCAACATCGAAAGCTCTATTACATTTGGGTTCCTTGTGTGGTACGGTGGCCTGAGTGTTGCGCATCGCAACACTCTGGCTCGAGCC
The DNA here is from genome assembly GCA_020002185.1 of Paraescarpia echinospica. Taxonomy (NCBI): domain Eukaryota; kingdom Metazoa; phylum Annelida; class Polychaeta; order Sabellida; family Siboglinidae; genus Paraescarpia; species Paraescarpia echinospica. The sequence continues at coordinate 53,034,493 of CM034542.1, forward strand.
GTCAAAATTAAGTTAATACATTGGTGTATTCTGATAAATATAAACCACCATCATCAATTCATCATCGTCGTTATCGTCATCATTAACATATTTTTTCATCAACATGGTAATCGTCGTTATAATCTGCATAACCAACACTAATTATTATTATCCACGTCATTGTCAACTGTCTTTCCCACAGTCATCGTTGTCATCATAAACATGATCGTCGACGACGCCGTCTCTGTCACAGTGTATCGTTGGTTGCAGTATGTCGAACGCTCGGCCTGGCAGCTCGAAGCGTCACCAACTTCCAATCGGCGCACGACACTGACGGCAGCATGACGATCGACAACCACGTGAACTGGGACGGCAAACCGCTGTCCCATATGGACGACTCCATCTGGTCAGTTCTATTGGTGACTCAGAACTCAGAATCAATTTATTTGACCTATAAATACGATACATATATAATGAATAACGTAAGTGATAGATCAGGTCGGGAGACTCCCATTAAGATATATCATATCGCTAACACAGAAGCCACCCCATAAATATAAACAAGCACCTAAATTTACATGTCACATTTCAGAACAGCATATGACTTGTTTTACAGTTGATAATTACTTAGTGTATCAACATACATACATAATACAAGGACTGATTATATGTACTCTTGTACAAATTGACGTACATATGGATACTTAGGTATACATTTCAATACGTAATACGAATTACAAAAAAAGCAATTATGAATACAACTGGATTGGGCAACAAACCGTCTATTACCTCGTCCGTGTTACGGGACATTGCCACATTGAATATTTAGTACGTTGATTCACTGCAGTTAAAATAGTCAGTGAGTAGATCGAATAAAGACTGCATTGTTACAAAAATGCTGCAGCACGCTAGCAAGGTGACCATAACGTTAAACGGTCCCATATAGATTGCGCTATTCCATGGCAGAAGTATTTTGTCGGCCGACGCTTTGCGTCTGCAGCTATTTATAGAACAGTCTCGTGCAGGCGATTTGTTGCCGTCGTTATTTTTCGGGGACTCAAGACAAGCGTGCGCTGAATCTAGTGATTGTGTTGTTGATAAGGATTTATTTATGACATAAACTGTTGCAAACAAACAACACTAGATAAATAAATCCTTATCAACAACACAATCACTAGATGCAGCGCACGCTTGTCTTGTGTTCCCGAGAACTAACGACGGCAAACATATCGCCTGCACCACACTGTTCTATACATTGCCGCAGACGGCCGACAAAATACTTCTGCACTGGAATAGCGCAATCTATACAGTGCCCCTTTAAAACATTAATGTATCGTGTTTCTAGGAATTTCCACGTGTGGAACGAGGCATGGTTTAAGCGAACTGACCTGCCCTCCGGCAATGACGGGTGGCAGGCGGTCGACGCAACGCCCCAGGAAAATAGTGAAGGTGCGTCACTCCACACACACACACACGCACGCACGCGCGCACGCACGCACGCACGCACGCACACGCATACATACACTTAGAAGTACATGCATTGTTTGTACGTCAGGTCGCATGAGGTGCGGTCCTGCGTCCGTGAACTCAGTTCGAGACGGGAACATCTTCCTTCCATACGATACCAAGTTTATCTTCGCCGAGGTGAACGGTGACCGCATCACATGGATAATGAAGCCGGACGGAGACTTGGTGGCCGTCGACGACAACCCCAAGTGTGTCGGCTCCTTCATCAGCACCAAGGCGGTCGGCTCGAACGAACGGGCCGACATCACGGCCAACTACAAACACCCGGAAGGTGGGGCACGCTGGACAGTGGGTGAATGGTGGTTGTTGGATAGGGTGCATGGTGCGTGCGACAAGTTATGGGGTAGGGTGCATGGTGTGTGAGACAAGTTGTGGGGTAGGGTGAATGGTGGGCGGAAAAGGTTGTGGGTTAGGGTGCATGATGTGTGAGACAGGTTGTGGGGCAGGTTGCATGATGTGTGAGACAGGTTGTGGGGTAGGATGAATGGTGGGTGGAGAAGGTTGTGGGTTAGGGTGCATGATGTGTGAGACAGGTTGTGGGGCAGGTTGCATGATGTGTGAGACAGGTTGTGGGGTAGGATGAATGGTGGGTGGAGCAGGTTGTAGGATAGGATGAATGATGTGTGAGACGGGTTATGTTGTAGGGTGAACGGTGGGTGGAACAGGTGGTAGGTTAGGATGAATGGTGGGTGAGGCAGTTAGTGGGTCATAGTGAATGGTGGATGAAGCAGAGTGAATGGTGGGTAAGGCAGAGTGAATGACGGGTGAGGCAAAGTCAATGGTGGGTGAGGTAGAATGAATGGTGGGGGGAGGCAGAGTGAATGGTGGTTGAGGCAGAGTGAATGGCGGGTGAGGCAGAGTGAATGGTGGTTGAGCAAAGTGAACGGTGGGTGATGCCGTTCGTGTGGCAGAGTGAACGGTAGCTGAGGCAGTTATTGAGGCAGCGTGAATGGTGGGTGAGGCAGAGCGAATGGCGGGTGAGGCAGAGTGGATGGCGGGTGAGGCAGAGTGGATGGCGGGTGAGGCAGTGATTGGTGGGTGAGGCAGAGTAAATGGTGGGTGAGGCAGAGCGAATGGCGGGTGAGGCAGAGCTAATGGCGGGTGAGGCAGAGTGGATGGCGGGTGAGGCAGTGATTGGTGGGTGAGGCAGAGTAAATGGTGGGTGAGGCAGAGTGAATGGTGGATGAGGGTTGTGCGGCTTTGTCAAAATGACGGAGCATCCGTACGAATGACGGAAAATTGACATGCATGCTGTTCTCTTGTATAGCGACTACATTTGCATTCCACCCAAATGGAGCAACCCTTGCGATGCTTTTGGTATTACCACCATTTAAAAGAAATCTGCCAATAGGACTAACACTGCATGAATGAATGGATGACTTCAGTTTCGCTGCGCATTGCATTTATATTACATAATGGAGGGGAGAAGCTTTTGGTACATGGTCCAGTAGACATCCTGAGCTATGACCCCTCGGTGGAGAAAATCTCGAAAAAGAATATATACAACTTAAAACTAAACATTCCACAAAAGCAGGCCTCCCTAACGTGTTTCGAAAATCAAGGGACGTTATATAAATCGTTCTGCCATCGGCAGCGTTTTTGCCGCTCCACAGAAATGCAAGGAATAAAGCATGGATAAAAGTCACGCTTAGTTCGTCTGACGGGCAATGTGCAGGTGTACTGGACATTAGAAAGTAATGAGCGGGTTTGTCTGGCAGGGAGCGCCCAGGAACGTGAGGTGGTCAAGAATGTCAGTCAGCACAGTACCCGACGCAAGGCCCTCGAGACGTTGTACAAGATCAAGGTAAGACCCGTCTATCGCATCCTCGCGCGCCGGGGGGGGCGCTGCTGATTACACAAGTCTCAGTATCTGGCTTGCGAGGATGGTCGTCGGCACATCCATATCTTCTGTAACATGCCTGGAGGGCGTATTATTGTAAAGAAATAAGTGTACATTTACGAAGTGCTTTCAGAAATGGAATTGAAAACAATTTCATTGTTTGAACATTACACAAATTATATTCAAATCACATGTTAGGAGGGTTCAATATACTTGTTATATATGTTTAAATATACTTATATATATATATATATATATATATAAATACAAAATAAATTACGTATAAACTAAACCGTGATTAATAATAAAATCATAACATATACATATCTGATCCCTTGCAAATTGTGATTTTATTAGGTTTTACAATGAGAGCTATCTTGAATCTTTCACGATTTGACTGCTTCAGTAATAGCATGGTCAGTTTATGGTTGGCCCGTTGGGCTATACACTGTTTATCATTGTTTAGGGAATCAACAATTGGCTTATATTTGACCTGGCTTAGTATTTGATTACAATCTTAGTGAGACAGCGGTGCTCGACAAACTTAACACAGTGCGGATCACGAACGTTGTCAGTGACTCCACATTACCGCTGTCTGGACGTTTAGCTTTTACCTTTTGTAGCTTTTTTGTAGGTTTGTACCTGTTGGAATACAGTACTTGACTGGTCTTTGCGTTGCAGAAGACCCACGATGTTGGCATCAGTTGTGAAAGCGAGACTGCTTCGAATGGTGACGTGACAGTGGTGTTGAGTGCCAAGAACACCAGTTCGCAGCCGCGTCACGTGACTGTCGTCATGTGTGCCACGGCCCGGTACTACACGGGCGTTCCGGCCGAAGAACTCGGCGAGAAAACCATGGAAGTCGACCTAGAGCCGGGCGAACGTACGTATGCGACGATAATGTAAACGATCTAATTAATATTGCTGCCTTAATACGGTTGAACCTTCTTGACCAAACACGACAATGGACAATACATATTTTATGGAATATAATGTATTGTTGTTAACTAAGATAGGCTATTAGTATATTAAGCGGTTTCATCACGCAACGTTGACCGGAAGATTTTTCGATGAAAGCAGTGCAGATCGGAACAAGCTTTATAATTACAGATTGATCGCTAAATCTACGAAGAGGAAACGTTTGATAGGTAGATGTTAAGAAGTAATATATACACCCATGTATCTTTTACAGAAAAGGATGCCACGTGGTTCTACGAGGCCGTGTCTTTCATCTCTCAGTTGGACGAGGATGCCACCATTGGCATCTACGTGACGGCTTTCGTAAAGGAGACGTCGCAAGTGTTCACCACACAGAAGGTGATCAACTTCGACAAACCAGACCTGGAGCTGGAGGTGAGTGGTCTTCATTCATCGGCCTCTATCAATTGAACATGTGTTGATATAAATATGAGTACGTGATATAAACAAGACAGGGAGTGAATAGGCGGTTGAGACCAGCAGATTACACACCGACTATATGTCAGGATGACTACGATGAGAACGGAAGCTAAAGCAGATACAGTGCACCCTACATTGTCATTACCAAGAGCGCTTTCGGATCGGAATAGAAACAGCGGAAATTCGAACGTTTATCTTCATCAGCATACAACAATAAACGCCATTTTACAAATTGTTAGTGTTATTACATTTGTGATGTGCAGGTGTCGTCTAACCGAGTGAAGGTGGGCGAAGAGTTCGACGTCGTCATCCAGTTTACGAACCCTCTTAATATCATGCTCACCAAGTGCATGCTCAACGTCGAGGGACCTGGCATTCAGAACGACCTCAACATCCCACTCGAGTGAGTTGCTCACCATTCTTGTATTGCCATTAACTGTAGGTCAGTGTAGGACGTATCGAGTCGTTGGGCAGTTTTGTACAGCCATTAAATGTTGGCTTTAAAAGTCCACCCACAGTTCCACACAATAAACTCAAATGTGTCTACTTGTACAACCTCAACCAACATTTAAATGCGAACAAAAGTGCTAGTTGTAAAAAGCTATTGGAAATATACCCTTTGAGCTAAAATCGTAATCGTACAATTTACTGTGTGTTATCATGCTTTTGAAATATTATTTTTCTCAGCAAAAGAGCAAACCTACTTACAAACATAATAATAGTCACCCGCTTGTCGCGATGTGTACTCCTGTTCGTTAACACGTCACTATATATTACTAACAACACGTTGACACAACACTTTTCCATTTTGTCGTTTTCATTTGATCAGGACAATGTAAAACTGCTTTTAAATGCGTCTACGTCTACGTTAATTATGACATACTACAGACAAATGTAGGCCTACCTTCAATCATTCCCAGATCATAAATAAAAAATGCATCATCAATTTGCCAGTTTTCTATTAAATTGGGTTTAATCGAGGTTTGTGGATCCAGGCAAAACACGTATCAAATGTGCTGTTGTCTTTTAATGTAGATATTAATTAACGTGTGTGCTTGTTTACAGGCGTTCCATAAAGCCGGGAGGAATGATATCACAGAAAGTTAGACTGACGCCGAAATGTCCTGGCAAACGCGAGCTCATTGCCAACTTCCACTCCGAGCGTCTCGTCGGCATTACCGGCTCTGTTGTGGTGGAGGTGGTCTAGCGGCCAGAACCTTCTTCCGTTTCGACGGCGTCACCGGCTAAGTTGCCGTGGGTATCGTCTAGCGGCCAAAACCTTCTTCCGTCTCGTCGGCATCACCGGTTCAGTCGTCGTGGATGTCGTTGAGCGGCCAGAACCTTCTTCCGTCTCGTCGGCGTCACCGGCTCAGTCGTCGTGGATGTCGTCTACCGGCCAGAACCTTCTTCCGTCTAGACGGCATCACCGGCTCAGTCGTCGTGGATGTCGTCTAGCGGCCAGAACCTTCTTCCGTCTCGATGGCATCACCGGCTCAGTCGTCGTGGATGTCGTTGAAAAGTGTGGTTCAGTTATTTCAATTAACATTGTCGATTAAAAACGCAAATATATCTAGACATAAAAAGGTTGGTGCTCTACATTTATTATTGTTCGGTAAAGAGTGCATGTGTAGAAAAAAATTGTAATTTTGAAACCGGCATTGTATGATTACTGGTTGGTACAAACCATGATGTAACTGTCGCTTTCCTGGGCAACGATTTGTGTGTGTACATCATATTCAGCGTCTTCCTGTCCTGTCTGCAGCATCCCACGAGTTGTACGAATGGATTTGTGTATTAACAGTTGGTACGCAACAGAAAACAAGCTAACAGAAAAGGATTCAGTGTGTTTCTGCCGTTCAGTGCTGAGACGGCAGCGACTACGTGGTCTACAACATTTTCCTACTTGCCTTTAATGTTTAATTAGGTAGTCTACGATTTCCGTATGTATGATAATTTGACAGAAATAATGCTATGCTTCACGCATTGTGTAATGCGTGCGTGCGTGCATGCGTGCGAGAGAGGTGTGCGTAGTTGTTGATAATACTTATGTTTACTTGTGACGTCCCTGTCACTGGTCGTGTGTGCTTCAAGGTAGGAGTAAACTGCAGATTAGACTTATATCATAAGTAAAGCCTTGTTATAGTTTGGTGTTACGCAATCATACTGTTGGTAATACATAGTTAGAGAGGGCTGGGTAATAATCTACGTTTTGGGGGAATCGGCCGGCGTTCACTTCAAATGTTCATGCCCGTCCTGGTGGCTCTGAACAATGTAACACCTAATAAATATGTGGATCCTGATTTATTTCACGACTAGACCGAGTTCATTGTTTAACTACTACGATTTACCAATGCGACGTTATTAGTTAACTGTGAATTATGTGCGATCCTAACATCTACAATTATCCACTGCTGCACGCATTACAAACACTCGTTGTTCTCGTGCACAAAATCATCATCCAAGTACCTTGACGTTACCCTGTCATTCAATTACCTTGGCGTTACCTTGTCATCCAAGTACATTGGCGTTACTTTGTCATCCAACTGCATTGGCGTTACTCTGTCATTCAATTACCTTGGCCTTACCTTGCCATCCAAGTACATTGGCGTTTTCTTGTCATCCAAATACCTCGGCGGTACCAGTAGTATGTAGGAATACGTGCGCTCCTCCCAGCCACCTGTCAGCCATTTGCCAGCCATGACGTCACGACGTGTGTAGAACGTTTTAAGCAAGACCTAAAGAGCCTGGTGTATGCCTTTGAGGGCCTGAGTGATTGGCATGATTATAAAGGACAAAAACCCTCGACTTATTCAAGACGTTTAATATGACGTTTTAAGCAAGACCTAAAGAGCCTGCTTGTATGCCTATGAGGGCTTGGGTGATTGCTTATTTTTATACGACTTATACGTTTCATTATCATTTGTAACTCATTTATATATATATATATATATATATATATATGATCTCAGATCTACTAAGAAACAATATTTTAGCAATTTACTAGCAGCAAAAAAAATGCTTTGCTGGCACCTGGAAAGTACTTAAAACTGTGGTGAAACATCGGGTAAGGAATCATTTCCCAGATCACGTCGTTAATAATGACGTGACCATTAGTAATAAGGAAGATGTAGCGAACATGTTTAACAATTATTTCGCTAACATCGGCCCGGAATTGTCAAAGGCTATAACGGCTCCAACAAATGTTTTTAATTATTACTACGTAGAAAACAGAAATAATCAACAATTATGTCTAACTCCAGTTAACGAAAAGGAAGCTATCCGAGCTGTGAACAATTCGGAAAATAAAACATCCACAAATTACGAAGACGTTAGTATGCATTTGGTAAAAAACGTTATTAATTCTACTGCAAAACCTATCACTTATATTTGTAACCTATATTTCACTACTGGAGTATTAAACTAAAAAACTAAAATAGCAATGGTTATCCCACTCTTTAAGTCTGGGGATAACTATATGTGCAGTAATTATATATGCCTATTTCACTATTACCACAATCCTCTAAAATATTACAAACAAATTTAAGTTCTCGCTTAGATAGTTTTATTACCAAACACAAATTTATAAACCCAAGCCAATATGGATTTCAACAAAATATGTCAACATGTCACGCGTTAATAGATCTAGTTGATGGAATAACACAATCACTGGATTCGACAAAATATGCTATTAGTGTTTTTATCGATTAAAAAAAGCATTTTACATGGTCAACACGAACTGTTATATAAAAAATTGAATGGCTTAGCATCCGCACGGTGTGGCATGTATGTGATTAAATAGCTATCTTGAAAATAAAAAACAATTTGTGTCTATTGACAAATGTAATTCTGATGTGCGCAATGTCTCATGTGGTGTCCTAAACGGTTGGAGTATGTGCCCTAAACTGTTTATTCTATACGTTAATAATTATGTGTAACATATATAATCTTGTAAAACACATTCTTTTACAGACGATACGAATATATTTTATGCAAATAACAATATCAATAAACTATATGAAATAGTGTGTGACGTGCTGGACCGAATGTCTACACGGTTTGCACTTTGCAGTAAATAACTTTACTCTAAACATATCTAAAATCAATTATATGTTATTTAGAAATCGCAAGGCTTACACGTAAGATGACCGATAGGGTGTTAACGACCCTGTGTCGCTCCCGAGATTTTCTTTGTACATGTGGTTACGAAACAATGAATCGACTTACTGCCTTGCAAGCTGAACCGTGATGCATGTGTACAAATAACAAGCTCCTCAAAGTGAGTGGACTCTGATTGAAAATTATCAACGGAAAGTTGGCAAATGCATTGTTTTTCGTTACTCTTCGCTGACTTGACACACGTCAGTGACTGGCAGCCCTGCGTGTCTTGGAATACCCTGTCTGTCCAACGTAATACTCGACCACAAACATGCCTAAGTCTATAAAGAGAAGCTCCCGGTCCCGTGACGATGACCAACTGGCACTAAGGATAATAGATCTCTTCAAAGACTCGGCGATTTTAAACAAGATGAAATCTGCTGTTTCTGGGTGAACTAACTGATCAAATTCGAGAACTTCACTCTACATTAAAGAAACTGCAAACGCAGATTGAGGAAAAGGACAATAAGATTCAAAGCATGGATGATAGGATTGTCAAACTGGATGTGCAAATAGATGAAAATGAATAATACAGTCGAAGCGCGAATCTACGAATGAGTGGTCTAGTCGAAAATTATCAAGGAGAAGACCTGGAGGAGAAGGTGATGACACTCTTCAATGAACGCATGGACATTTCTCTTCCCATTAATGTCTGCGACAAAGAAAGAGTGCACAGAATTGGCCGAACTTCAGCCAACAAAGCCAGACCGCGACATGTCATCATACGTTTCATACGCGCGACGCAGTCTTCAAACAACGAACTGCACCGGAATCTCTGAACGACGGAAAGGCAAAGCAAACGTCAAAGATCTTCATTAACAAGGACTTAACAACCCTGCGCTCAAAAATGGCCTATTAAGCGAGAGAACTAAAAATAGACAACAAAATAAGTGAATGCTGGACATTTAATGGAAATGTACTGATCAAGAACAAAAACAAAGTCGTCCACAAAATGAGTACAAATATTGATCAGCACAAACACGAGTAAGGTGCATTATTATTATTACTTTGCTTTTATTATTATTAGTCTCATTATTAAGTTATTTTTACATTGAGTTGAAAAAGTATGTTATTTTTGCAATGACAATACGACTTTAGTTCACAAACATTTAAAAAAAAAAAAGGGGGTTTGCCATGCATGTTTGTGTTAATGTTTAAATGTATTATATCTAACTGTATTTACATTGTTATACTATGTTCTGTAATTCTGTATCTTTTTGAAACGGTAATTTGTCTGACCAATATATTTATTCCTGTGATAAACTGTCTTATGTCAACATTATGTCAGGCAGTTAGTTGTTGATCTGCTCTCCATCAAAGTATGATTATGTCGGTTAAAACGCCTACCACTAGTAGTAATTTATTTATTTTCAAGCATTTTCTCGGGTCATATTTGTGTGAGAATGGTTCCAAATTTCGGGCATTATTTTGCAGCACGTATTTATTTTTATTTTGCTTTTGTTAATTACAAATCATAATGTGTGTATAAGTACTCATGTGTATTTCTCTGATACTGCCATACAAGCAATTCTTGCTTCAAAGAAATTGAAGCTTTCTTACAAAACCGTAACCAGTTACAATTTAATATATTTTCAGGAAATCTGGCTTTTCGATAACGATTATTTATCACACCTACATATTAAGGGATACCACTGCATCCCTCAAGGCAAAACATGTATCAATAAAGTCGGGCCATTAATTTGTTCAAACAACAAATTCATCTTCAATGTATTCCAGTCTCTAAATCTGTTTCAACACTGGAAAGGAACATTTATCAAAATAACTGGAGGTGGGCTCTTAAAGGATATTATAATAGGAAATATTTATTGACCTCCAAGAGACCTCAATGAAAATTATCAACAGTTTCTTAGTGAATTCTCACCAATTATCTCATCCTTTGACAAAAACAAAATCCGACATCACTAACGCTGGTGATTTTAATATTAACCTTCTTAAATAAACGAAAAAGATGTTTTAGTGATTTATTTATTTATTATATATTATAGCTTTTATCCACATATTACACTCCCACAAGATTTTCAAATAATAATGGAACTCTAATAGATAACTTGTTTTGCAGATTAACCGATCCTACAATAACACCGAAATCAGATACAATTATCTGACCATCAACAATGCTTTACCTTTTTAAGGACAGTTCCCCACAAAGAACTACTACCTAAATATATCAAAATTAATATACAAAATCAAGAAGCAATTTCCAAATTCATAAACAATTCCATAAACATAATCAATCGCCATCTGCTGACCCAAACATAAATTATGACATTTTATGCGAATCAATCAAATGCTCAAAAAATCAAACATATGCCATACCAAACAGTTACATTCAAAAAAGTGTAAGCACAAAAAAATCAACATGGATTACACTTGGCCTGCCAAAATGAATACGATACAGAGTCAAGTTATATAAGAAGCTTAAAATGACTTTGCCTGATTCACCAGAACATTCAACAATTCGGAATGACCAGATATCTTATAACAGCATACTTAAAACGCATACGAACAGCCAAAAAACTGCATTATAAATCTTGTTTTAACAAGTACAAAAGTAGCAATAAAAACATGGGAAAGTATCAGCGACATTCTGTCTAGAACACGCGAAAAGAAACCTTTCTCTAATTCCTTTATATATAACGACGAAATTATATATAAAGGAATTAGAGAAAGGTTTCTTTTCGCGTGTTCTAGATAGAATGTCGCTGATAGTTTCCCACGTTTTAGGTTATTGCAAACACATTTAATACTTTTTTTTACCAAAATTAGCCAATTGTCATGTCATGAGAAGGTTCCGAGTTGTAAACAAAACATTACGTTTACTTCGTTTATTTCCACCTCGTTCTGAAGACAAAACGTGACAAATTCATTATCGGGTGACTGTCAACAAACTGCTGGCCTATCGGTGCGCCCGATCAAACAGGAATATGCCAAAGCTGTGCCGCCGTTGACCAACAACTGTTCCGGAAAACCGTGTTTACTGCAGTGTTAGGGTCACAAGGGTCACCAACGACAGCGTTACTTTTTACTTTTAGCAACGTCGTGTTTGTTGACTCAATCCAATGAATGTTGCATTCGTCCTTTATAAACAAGGCGTTCAAACCACCACGCCGTAGCCAACACAAACAGGACAAACCTGTCAAAGACGCCTCTCTACCGAACAAGATGACCGCGCAGCCGGTCATGAACGTTTCATGTCTGTAGAAGGAAGTAAGTAATGGATTATTTCTTGTTGACAGAGTTAGATATTTCTAACCATAACACTGTCTTACACACATTGATACTAGTTTCAATGCTGTTACACCTTAAACCATCAGTATGAAGGATGGTGTTTACTCTGAAATCATCATAAATGCTATACAATAGTCATAATTTAATCAATTAACATTACCACTAGTGCAATTTAGGTAATTAACTTTACCAAAATGGACTAATTTAATAATGACAAATTATAATTTAACTATCAATTAAATGTTCATTTAAAATTGGGTAGTAATATTATATTAATCACTTAGGTAACTTAACCATTTCGTACACAAATGCAATAATATCTAAATTTTTGCTACAATTTTACCAACAGATAATTTAATACTTATTTTAATTCAATTAAAGTTAGTTAAATAATTGAATAATTTGATAAATTAATTTAATATAATTGATATGATAAATTCGTGATGCTGATTTGTAGTTTGTTTGTATGGGATAATGCAATTACCTATTATTTGTTAACTATATTTCCAGAAAAGTCAATTTTCATTTGATTACTTTATCTAGACGGCTTAAATTATTTAATTGATAAATTGACAATCAACTTTCAATTTCAATTAAATCTCCTTTTAAAAACGTTTTTGGTTATTAGTATTTAATTTTCATGTAAGTGTTTCGTCCAGTTTCTCTAAAAAAAGGTGTGTGCGCGCGCAAGTGTTTGAATGCAATATTGTCACATCTACGTACACATCAAACTACGAAATTGTTTTGGTTTTCACAAAAATAGGAAACATCACTATTGTATTATCTGTTTCAGCTATTTCCAAGATAACCGGGACTACAGCCGCACTTAAGCGAATTGATTCGATCCACTATCTTACATTGATGCAGTTTTCATGGACGTATTCCGTTGCTGGGAAAATGGGCAAATGATCGCTCACATAATTTATTAATAACCCATTCTGTACATTTGACAAGTTTGTTGTGAATACATTAGTAACACCAATCGCCTTTTGATTAGACAGCGTCAAACGCTTGTCCTTAATCTCCAGGAGTTGTTGGCGACGTTTATTAAAACAGATGGTAAAGTGCATTGAGATAAGTGTCGCCTCGGTACTTTGTCCTCTCAAGAAAAAAAACACTGCATCGTTAGTGACATTGCCGGATAGACTAACGATAATTAATGGTTCTTATCGGAGAGTGCCTTCAGTACAAGAACAAGAAGTTAATTTTGACCTCAAAATATAACAAATATTCACACAAAAAGCATGTAAGGTATATACATTTACACAAATAAAATGCATATGCATACATAATAATATGTGTACATGCAATTTTTTAAAACCAGTATAGTAATTAATTAACAGAAAATCACCTTCCTTTTAATTTTATGACAAATAGGGGTTCAGTGGCTCCGGTTAAGACAAATTGTTGCTATCATAGAAGCCACCGCAGTTATGACAAACACTTTTTTAATATATGATGGCCTCTTAAGTCATGTGTCTATCTAGATTATATAATCGTGTTAAGTATTCTATATATGGCAGTAAGTGTTCTTTATAAAGACTGATATAATCAAAACCATGTATGTACTTGACTACTAAACTTTTCGTTCATTTATTAACAATTAACACTACTGATTTTGGTGACACGAGTAACAATTTAGAAGTGTACATGTATGTTTGTATTTTTTCAGGAGAACGTTTTAGCGTAAATTGCAAAGCCTCGCTATGAGTATGTAGCTTTTCGTTCACTATTTCAGGAGTGTCGTTTATAATGTATGGACATTATATTTAACACATTGCTTTCCAAATTCATGTTTAGTTCTGGCAGTGTGTATATTTTTAGATTTCCGAGTGTCATGATGGTAAATATAAACATTTCATGTAATCTGCCAGTTTAATAATTAAACAGGTAGATTTTTTGTGAACGTATTTAAAGAAAACTTAATTATTGTAATTTGAAGTTATCTTCTATTTTTAACAAATGACGTTGCTTAAAAAGTGGCTCTGTGTGAGAACTGTATCCACTTGACGTTGTTATACGAACAACTTTTTTGAATTTTCATTATTCTGTTTCCTTTATACCCCCATGCCATAATACAATAGTTTATATGTGAAAATATTAAAGATTCATATAACATTTTTTTTTCTAAAGGTAATACATAGTTTAGCCTATGTAATATTCCAATCATTTTTGCACATTTATTAAACAAAATTCTGCATGTTTTTTTTTCAATTTAAATCCAGGATTAACCCTAGGAAATTAAATTCATCCACTTTTTCAAAATCTATATTATCTATTTTAAGTGCAAGGGGTTGAATACCTTTATTTGGATAAATCACATATTCAGATATACTTTTATTTAGTGATAATTTGTTTTGTAAAATTAACCGTTTATTAAAGATTCAATTGTGTTGTATTATATATTGTTACTTAAAGATGTTAAGGTAGCAAATAGCGTGGTGCCATCTGTATACATCATCAATTTAAATATGCTACTAGCTTGTGAGAAGTCATTTATATATGTGATAAATAACAATGGCCCAAAGATTTAACCTTGTGGGACACCAACTGGTATTGGAAGAATTTCATACTTTATTTCTTCAATTTCAACGTACTGTTTCCGATTGTTTAAATATTTTTGGAACAAAAGAAGAACTGCATCGTCAATGCCATAATATGGAACGCGAATCAATGACCCACGCTTATCGCATTTCTTCTCTGACTTTATTAATGTTCTTAATCTATTCAACATAAGTGTAATTTCAAATAAGGTGTAAACATGCACATTTAATTTGTAAGCTAGTCCAACATAAACAGTGGAACAATTAAACATACAGTTAAGCATTGAACAATAAGGAAAGTGTGAAGGGAAATGCAAGGAGTTATAAACATATAAGTAGCATTCCCCAACTGTACAATTGCACTGGAACAATGCATACATAATATACAACTTAAAATAAAAAAATTCTACCACATGTATCACATTTGTAGGGTTTCTACAGTATGGATGCGGATGTATTTCTTCAAACTAGCACGTCGTGAAAATTGTACCCCACAGGTATCACACTTGTATAGTTTCTCCGCAGTGTGTAGAGAATAGACAGTGGCGTAACGCTCATCGCTGGATTTCAAGGCCATATATGTACCAACATAGTACCCCAGGACTCACGTTGTCAAGTCAACAAACAAACAGACCCATAATCCCATGCCTTGTCCGTCAGACAACAAAAGACACACAAAGCTAATCTAACACGTGAGACCCCCTCTTATGTTTGTGTGTATTATAGGTATACGCTTTTGTGTATAATGTTTTCTTGCAATGACGGAGTAGTAAAGAATATATTTGTCTTGATATGCACAAGTCATAATTGCCAAGGTACGATTAAATACATAAGTGCAACTTACCTCTTTCTGCAGATTTAACAAAGTCATGCATTGTTCCGCTTGAGATGCTATTGAAGTCGTTGCGTTCTATAGAAAACAGTTGTATAGTGCGGTGAAGCACGCTCTGGTTTTATATGGAAGACTTATAATTATTCCTTTTTTGAAGTTTGGACCTCGTATTGCACAAGAGATAGTTGAAGTTGCTAAAAGATTCTACAAAGAAAAGTGCATATCCGTTGGATTTGTTCAACTAAAAAAGAAAATGTCATTTGAGAGTTGGCTAAGAACAAAGCTGTTTTATCTCAACGTTTTGTTTCTCGATATCTGGTTATGATAGCAGGGGTAAAGTTGAGATAACAAAACAGTTGAATTGTGTTAATTGACATATGTTACTGATAATAAACCGTCATCCGGTACTGTCTATCAAGGACATCTGGTTTTGATTACGTCACTAAGCACATATTGTTGTCTCAGTCACCAAAGTCATAAATATAATCGTGTTACTTAGTTACGGTATGTTTTTTTCTAGAAAGAATGATTATGAAAAAGGACACTGGTGTGAGACAAAGAATTATGAAATTTGTATAACAGTTGATGTGGGAGAAAGAATCGCGAAGATGGCTGGACATTGTGTGTGTCGATGGGCGGAAATAACCGAAGGTAGTCCTTGTTCGGACACCCTTGGGTCATTGAAGAACTAACTGTAGATGTTTCTTTATCAGCACACATAATGTGTGTGGTTGTTTTGCCTGTAAGGGGTATTTTGCATGTAATGTATGTTTATGCTTATAAGGGGGTGTTCTGATTGGTATGGGGTGTTTATCCTGTAATATACGTTCTGTCTGTGATGGGTGTTTTGCCTGTAAATGGAGATTTGCCTTTAACAGGTATTTTGTAGGTTTTATTGACTTGCATTTTGCATGAAAGGGACGATGTTTGTGTATAAGCAGTGAGGCGAGTTTTTCTTTTGTAAGGATTGTTTGTCTTGTAAATTCAGCAATGTATTCCTGTGTAAACAAGCTTAAATATAGGTTACTCTGAGTATCAAGCGTGTTGGGTCTTAGGCTTCTCTGATCGCTTGCTTTCCTTCTGCACTAGTGACTGTGAAAATACATGTTGTTGACAGAGGTAGTTAGGAAACTAGTCAGGTATGATTTACCTGTTGACTTATTACATAGACTGCTATACAGTATGAGTAGTGTAGTAGTGGATCTCAATACGTAACTCAGCAGGTGCATGTGCAGTTTTGTATATTTTAGCTGACCTAAGGGCATTTTTATTTTTTTATTTTTTTATTTTTTTATTTTTCTGTCGTCATTTGTTGACCTAAGCGTCCCTAGCAGAGAGAGAAGTACTTCCTGTCACGTGACCTGAGAATAGTAATACGTAAACTGACGGATGCTTCCGTGTTTATGTTGACGTGACCTTCCCCTAACGGAAAGAAGTGGACCTACCCGTCATCTAGAGTGGTGCCTCCGGTGACGGAGGGGTGCGCGTGTGTATGTGTATGAATGCACGTGTATGAAATAACGAACGAAACACCAAAGTATACGTGTGCACACGAATTTTATTGACTAAAGATACAAGCGTAATGAGTAAAAAACCGCAACAAGTGTGATGACACGACTTACGGGTGAGCTTACGGGTGTGTGACCACCGCGCCAGTGGCTCGTGATGATATTACGACTTACGGGTGACTGAACACCGCGGCAGAGGTCGTTAGCTTACGGGTGTGTGACCACCGCGCCAAAGGCTCGAATCATATGATGACGATGATAATGAAACGCATGTGTATCTTAGTTCAATTGTTTAAGCCAGTCGAACACACGACAATCGTTTGCTACCAAATCAGTGCCGAAACCTTTCACGAATTCCTTCATAGGAAGTCCACGACAACGAAACATGAGATAAGCAACACAGTATTGTCCGCAAACGTTAGATACATGACTCTGAAGTCTCTTTGAATTATGAGTCCATTCAACACAATGTTTATCCATAAATCGTCGGAATTCGACGTGTCGTGGTGGCAAGCCGTACGAACAGAAGTATTCGCCTTGACCATTATCGTCCACGTACAGTGCTATCCAATGTTCTCCCGGTTTCGACCTGTTGTGCGTGTTGCAAACGAAGGCGACCGGATAAGCGTGTATCGTCTGGGTGAGGAGTACGTCTTTGGGTACGACCTTACGAACGATGTCCTTGGTGTGTGTATCCTGGAAGAGTAGACGGGCGATCCGCAGGGTTTCCATCAATGATCGAAGATGACGTTACGATTCTTGTCGATCTCCAGGACGGCCTCGAACTCGGCGTAGACGACGATGTCCACAGTGGTCGGCAGTGCTTCAGAGAATTGAAGCTCCATGCGCAGGTTGCTCTTTTCTACCAGATGGAAGGAGCAGTCGTCGCATCCGTCAGGAGTGAGATCCAAGCCGAAGAAGGTGTAGCCGTGACGGAAGTCCTTGAGAGTCAAGCCGTTTCCTTCGTCCTGCCACACCTTACCCGTCGAGGTGAACAGGTTGTGATAGGACCTGACGAAGAGGTTGCTGTCGAATCTGGGTTGGAAAGGTTTGATGGGTATCTGTCGTCCGTCCGCGTACACGGCGAAGAAGTTCATGTGGTTGTTTTTGGCGTTGAACGGATTTTTTTCGAAGGATCCGTTGAAGGCGTCGTTATCGATGCAGCACACCACGAGACGTTTTGGAAGAGCGCCAAGAAAGAGATTCTCGTGTGTGTACGAGCGGGTACCTGCGGGAATGGAGAAGACCTTGCAGTGGACGGGTCGCATCGGGTACTTGGCTGTGTTTTTTTCGAGTGTCTTGATGTGAGCCATCTGCACGGCCGGATTGAGGGTGACCTTCTTGACGAAGAGCGCAGCGTTGACGATCTTTACCTTGTAGGCGGTGTTGCCTCCACCGGCCATGAGCGAGAAGGCGTCCTTGCTGCGTACCATACGTACCTTCATGTCGACGCCGTTGATGAGGAATTTATCCTGGAGGAAGAAGTCCGCGTGGATACGACCTATCATGTCGACCACGTGACTCCCAACCGTACTGGCGCGTCTGGTGACGAACCCCATGTTGCTCGTATCTCCGGTGGCTATTTCGACGGATTCCATACGATTACTCGTGTCCTTGCACCACAGCTGACTGGTCAGTTGCGACTCCTTGGCGTCGTTGCCGTAACTCAGCAGCGTCTCTATGTAGGCGCGGTACGGGTACGTGTTGGTCGAAGGGGTGACGAGCGTTCCGTTCAGGTAGACGTCGACCTGCCTGAAAAGGGAATGGAGCCAGTTATTGACTGGACCGACGGGCTCGGCGACATCGAGGTCGCTTCCGTCGGCTTTGGTTATCTTCGCTTGAATGTGTAGCATCGTGGCGGCGACATCCGTGTAATCGTCTCCGGAACCGGGTATAAAGAATTCTATCGGACCACCCGAGTCGAGTGACGACATGGGTTGATGTTCCACCACGTGACTATCGATGATACTGGTTTGAGTCGGAGGCACGGTGAAGAGATCTAGTTCGCTCTTGACTCCCTCACACGATTGTTTATGAACGAACGCCATCGTCGTCGAATATGTCGGGCTCGCGTGTCCTTTGGAGAGAGGGGCGTTGGCGGCGGCGTCTGCGGCGTGTCTTTATCGTCGTCCGTCTTCCGCCTGTACTGACTCGATTGGTAGGGGACGTGCGTCTTATATTCCTCGGCTTACGCGCTTGTACACCAGCAGGGGACATGAGTTGACTCAACATCTCCCTACCGGCGGTCGTAACGCGACGTTTGGCGGACGTTTTGATGTTCTCCCCTGACAGGACGTCGTTGGCTATGCGAGCGCCGGTCGACACCGCTCTCTTTCCCAACGCCACGGCACCTCTCTTGACGAGGGGCATGATGGTACGCAATAGACCTCCGAATAGACTTCCTAGACCGTGTCCTCGTTGGTAGCGGGTACCTGTAAAATAGGGAAGCGCGCCTCCCGCTTGTCGAGTGTAGTAGTAGTTGTAATTCATCGTCTAGAACAGTGCCGTTCGTCGTCGTCGGAAATGAAGTGTCGTCGTCAGTTTTCCGCGTTCGAATGGCACGTGCCGACCGGTATCGTCCCTTATATCAATCTCTATCGTGTCGCAGTCTTTGCACAGGACGGGTATGTACTGTATCTTTTCGAAGGTCAACGTCACGGTGTCGCTTTGTTTACCTCTCACCGGAACTATACGCAGCAGCGGAACGTGACTGTCGCCAACGATTCGAGGTTCGATAACGCTCGTGTAGACGTAGAGCGACTCGAAACCCCGCGTCATGTCCACCACGTAGTCGGCTTCGATCAACGTTTCCTTCTTCCTCTTCTTCGACATATCTCCTAATAGTATTGTGTCGTTGAAGCCTAGAATGGTCTTAAACATATCACCGGTCAGTATGACGTTCGATGCCATCGTCACTGTAATCTTGTGCGTGATGATGCTGTAGGATAGGCGCACGACATTATCCGATAGCACACGCCCTAGACCTTTGTTTATCGCTTTGACGATATTGTTCGCTCCGTGATAATACCCGCTCTCGATCTTGGTTTTCATCGTACTGATCTCCTGGTCGTCATCTTCATCGTCATTTCTTAGTCCTATACCGAACCACGTGTCACTCTCTCTCACGTTGTACCAACTATGGGGATAGATTATCTCCGACAGACCACACTCCCACTGGTCCTTCGACAAGTTGACACGTTGCGGTAGCATCGTGATGTAGTGGGTCAACGTGTTGTCGGGATGGGTGTGCATGGAAGCGTTGCTAGGTAGCGTCAGGTAGAAATCACTGCTGGCGGTCATCTTGTTGTTGTTGTTGTTGTCGCAACGTCGGACTGGGTAGCAGGTAACCCAACGAACTACTCAAAAGAGCCGTCCACAGAGTCGGGTTCTCGTGACCGACGGATATGTTATAGATACTGATCAATATGACACTGTACAAGACGATAACCTGACACACAAAAACGATCTCCTCTTTGGGACACGCGGTGCCGAAGATGTGCCACGGAGTCCTCTGTGGTGGTGGTGGTGGCGGCGGTGCGTCAACTTCTTCTTCTTCTTCTTCGACAACTGTTGTCGTCTCGTCTGTCATGTGTGGATGAATGACATCTCGTCGAACAGGTGACTAGTCTTTATAGTCCAACGAGACCCTTGGCATCGATCCAGCTGTTGAATTTCGAAGGGTATCCAAACCATTTCACCAACACCTCCCTTCGCCTCCCTACCTTGCGTCTCTGCACTATCGATTCCACGCGGTACAGTTTATCGATCGGAATCGTCACCTTCTGCAACTCCGGTTCGTAGAAGGTGCCGTTCAGTATCTCTCCGAGATCGTCCGTCAGACGATAGACGGGCGGATCGGACGGATGCACCTCGCGTATCGTGAAAATTTCCTCTGTCCAATTCGGCATATACCCTTTGTCGAATCGTCTCTTGACCTTGCTGATACGTACGCGATCCGCCACGTGGTACTTGGGCACGCCCTTACCGTGATGACCACCGTACAAGGTCTGCCACACCTCTTCCTGATTAGTATCATCCACCTGCGACGGAGCCATCCCGATGCTGCGGTGGGGTGTGTCGTTGTACGTCCTCACCAGATCCGGAAGGATATCGATGTATCGCCACGTTTCCTTGTGTGTCAGGTATCGCCACATCCGCGTCTTTAGTGTGCGATTGAAGCGTTCCACGACGCTCGCCTTGGTCTCCTCGTTGTAGGTGGCGAAGTGTTGGATACCGTGCTTGTCCAATACATTCCGAACGGTACGGTTAAAAAATTCCAGACCTCTATCGGTCTGCAACAACAGCGGCCGAACGCCGTCGTCGACGAAGAGTCCGTCCAGTGCCTTCGCCATCACCGTCGCCGACTTGTTCTTCAGAGGAACGCATCGGGCGACTTTCGAGAAGACGTCGATCACCGTGAGTAGGAACGTCATACCGTCGTTTTCTTTTTTCAGACTGGACACGTCGACAAGATCGGCTTGCCACTGTTGATTCCGACCTCCGACGAGCACGCGTCGCTTCTTGAAATGAACTCTGACCGGTTTGTGTAGAGTGTAGGCGTTCTGTTCCGATAGCCATTGTTCGACGATCTTTCTCGGTACACGCTGTATAGGTCGGAAGTCGACTCGTCGCAAAGACGCGAGACCCCCGTAACTCCCTACCTTAGAAGGATCGAAGTAGACTTCCTGGAGCTTTTTCCTCTGAGCTGCCATATTCGTATCAGATAGTCGACGGTGATCCCGGTCACGACGTGAAGCGTGGCGTAAGCGATACCGATAAACAGACGAGTGCCCCACGTCATCATGCGTCGTCGTCTTTAAAGACTCTCCCATGATGTCTTCTTCTTCTTACGTCCTTCCTGCGGTGGTGTGGGGAATGGGGTAGAAGACGAGTCCATCCGTTGACGACGCGTGAGGGGTGTCCACTGCAGGGTTCGTCGCGCTCTACCGAGCGATCGTGCAGCCGCTACTGCTACCGCACTCTTCTTTTGCGACTGCTGAATGTGTCGTTTCCTGTCCTGGTTACCCACCAACTCCATGGGTACGTTCGAGTCACCGAGTTGACGCGCAAACGTCTGCCATCCCGTCGGATTGCTGGCGGTCTTGCGCTTGCGTAGGACATCGTTTACGAGATCAACCATGTTACTTCCGCGTACCGCTGCTCCTCTGTACATGAGCTCTCTGCGTGCGTTCCACGTGACGTCTCCTCCTTTGAGACGATCCATCAGTTGCGTGGCTTTACCTCGAAGGGCTTTTGGAACGCTGTTGACGACTTCCACTTCTATACCTTCCGCCCCCGCCGGAGGCGGGGGCGGCGGGACAATTGCCGCCGCCGCCGCCGCCGCCGCCGCCGCCGCCGCCGCGTCAATTGGCGATGATGGTGGTGGTGGTGGTGGTGGCGTCTCCACGTTCGTCACGCGCAGCGGTTCTCGCGCGTGACGATTGGACAACGTGTTGTAGCGTTGCAACACTTGATTATACATCATGACCTTGTCTCCGTCGGTGATATCCTGTCTGTCGAGTATGACTTTCATCTCGTTATCGAGGTCGTGTACCTTCCGTGCCAGGATATCCGTCGGTGGTGCGCGAAGACTATCCAACAGTCGCGGATCTACCAAGGCCATCTTCCGTGCGTGTTCCATACTTGTTGTCGTCTACTTGAATAGCACCTCTTTGAGCAAGGGTAGAATGACCGAACTAGCCAAGGGTGCCAGCAAAGCACCCAGGAAACCACCGGTCTGACCCTCTCCGACCTGGTTATTATTATTACCTCGACGACGAAGACGTCTCCTCCCCGGTACGTTTCTTCCTTCCAAACCCTGCAGCAGAATACGACGTCTCCTGTCCGCTGTCGCGCCTCTCTCTGCCAACTCGCGCAGTTTTGTTTTGTATTTATTCAAACGTTGTCTCTGCACGGGAGTCAAGGGAATGTTCTTCGATATGTTGTAGGCGCACTCGGCCAATGCGCACAAGAGATCAGCGTCGGCGTTGATGAGGATGGCTCGTCTCAATTTCGTGCTCTTGTATCTGTTGAGAGCCTGTATGCACAGTATATGTCTCTTCACGAGCTCCGACATCCTGCGACTGAAGAGACGTTGTCCATGCACAGTCGTCTTATACCTTGGGCTGGTACACGTACTGAACACCGTCGTCCGGAAAGATGGCCGTACGCAGACGCATGTCTTCGGGTGTGTCCTGTTTCAGATCGATCAGGAGATAACCGTACGGTAATGACGTGGCGTCTTTGAACGCTTCCTTTACAAACTTCAGGCGTCCCGGATACATCTGTCGTGCCAAGTGACCTATCTGCGACGCGTCACGTGGATTCTTGAAGACCACCATGTATTGTGCGTTCAGACTGATCGTGCGACTCTCCTTGTTTTTCGGAAAAAGGTTCTGCACGAGATAGAGAACGGAAGTGTTCTGATGATGACTCTTTTTCGTGAACAAGGTCGTGACCCTTTCATCCGTTTCCGCCATCAGATCGTCTATGACCACGAGGTTTCGCGTCGATGCATCGAAATCACCCTTCGGCAAGCCTTCCTCGAATCGCACCGAGTCGTTGTCTATGGACGCGTAGGCGTTCTGCCACTCTCCATAATACCACGTTGTCTTCTGTGGAGGCGGATCTATCATCTTTGCGGCGTGACGTAGAACACGCGTCACGAAGGTACTCTTACCGCATCCCGTCGGACCCGCGACTATACAGGTGAAGGGATGTTTCCATCGTGTATCCATGATCGTTGCCGCGTCTTCTAGTAGTAGTAGGCGGTCGCGTTCTCTGTGACGTTAGATGATACGACTATACCTCCACCGCACGAAGAGCGAAGGGGAACGAACAAGAAGGTGTATAGGACGTACAGGTACACTCCGATCGTTCCTACTATCGACACTCCTACGACCACTCGCGTCCGTGACATGATGGTCTATGACGACCGATTGCGTGACATCTGTCTAAGTAACTTTTTTTTTACTACTGTGTACCTACTAACCACGTGACAGCAAAGCGGCGCCTATAACCCCAACTAACGTAGGGGCGCATTTCCTCTTTGTGTCAGTAGTGTTTCGGAGTAGACTTACAGAACGGCAATCGTCATCACACGTCCACCGGTCCCGTTGTGACTCCGTCCTCGTGGACCACGCGTTTGGCGTAGAAGTAGGTCAAAGCCGCGCGTTCCTGCATGTACGTTAACACGGACGACTTATTCACCCGGAACCCACGGTTGTTTCCGCTTCCACTCCGTCGATTGGTGAGCACGTCCAGGAACGACTGCTTGTCGATGGTGTTGAGTCGCTTGTTCAGACCCTTGGTGCTGTATTTATCGACCGTACCCGAACAATAGTAGGTCTTGCTGCACAGTCCCAGGAAACAGTCGCCGGACCATTCGACCTTGAATAGTCCAGGTGTTCTCTTGTCGTACGCCTTGCGCACCTCGCAACACGTCTCAGTACCGCTCCACGGACGTCCGGCCAGTCGACAGAGCACGTACTCGCTTCGATGATCATCGCAACATTCGGACGGAAGCCATTCGGAGCGGTGACGAAAGTAGTCTTCGCGTAGTTCCGGGGTCACGAGGTCATCGACGGACTCTCCTGCTAGAGCCAAATAGGCGCTGTCCGTATCGGTTTCGCAGTACTCGAACAGCGGAAGTTCCACGTACCTGACCATGAAGTCGTAGTAGAACTCCAACATGCGCAGTTTGGCCCACTGCAACACGAAGAATCCCACGTGTGTGGGCAGGGTGTATCTGACGGTGCGCTTGTGCATCTCTATCTCGTACGCATCGTCGGTCACGACGTCGAGTTGCCGGAAGCGACGATCGTTGATAGCCATCGATGCCCTCTTCTCCGTACAGTACCTGACTTCGCGGTGCCTATCGACGTTGGTTATAAATTTCCCATAGGAAGAATTCCCCATCAGTTTGTTGGTGTCTGCAATCATGGCCCTGTCGGGATGGACGTCTCCTTCGCGACGCGCAGTGGACACCGCCTCACCGAATCGTCGGAAGCAGGCGATCGGTGTGTACTCAATGACCTGATAGACGTGAGTCACCTCGAGTCCGTGTTCCAGATACCATCGCAAGAGAGGTGTCGCGAGCAAGATCTTATCTCCACGATAACTTCCGATGAGCATGCGACGCGGGGTTCTCATGATGTCGTGTTCTTCGGCGTATCGACGCATGTACGGTCCGAGGTCATCGCGGGTCATGTGAATGTTCTTGAAGATGGGCTGCATCTCGGCAAAGTGCGCGCGCAATTCCTCCGGTACACGAATGTCGCACTGAATCATACCGAAAACCCTGCCATTACGTACCCCTGTCAGGATCTCTTGTGACGTCATCTTCCATGGCACGTGGCGGCGGCGAAAGGAGACGTCCAGAAACAGTTTCACACACGCATCGCGTCTCGTGACCTTCCACTCGCATTCCCACATCTCGAAGACCCTGACGAAGTGACGAAGGTAGGTCGTGTTCTTTCGTGTTTCGACGAGGAGTTGAGTCATGGGTTTCCCGTTGACCTTGTTGACCTCAAGACCGGTGCACGGACATCCGTGATAGAAGCATCCGTGAAACTGATAGGCCGTCTTTGTTTCACTGCACCAACCGTCCACCAGGAGTTTACCGATGCGCTTCTCTCGACCGTTGGACTGGTGACGTATGACGCGTCCCGTGCTTTCGGACTCCCACGACAACCATTCGGCGGCCATCTGTCCGGTGGGCTCTCCTGCTTCCGGTCGGAACTCCTTTTCTTCCCGTCGTCGCGTGTACCATCCCGTCGGCATGTCCTGTGATAGAGACCACAAGTACAATGCATTCGCATCATATCCAACGATGGACTGACACGTTCGAGCCGCATCACCGTAATCGTTCCGACGTATCTTCGTGACCCCTTTCTCGTGATATCTGGTGAAGATGAGCGAAGGTCCTCCGACGATGTTATCTCTGACCAGTTGATGGGCATCCTTGTTCGTCTCGTTGAAGAGGGTGAAGAAGGTCTTCTCCGGTACATAGTTGAACAGGTGGGCCAAGGTCAAACCGGGTATACTGATGGCTTGTTTGAACATGTCGAGACCGCGTTGTCGGTAGAAGGCAAACTGTTTGTCGATGGCCTCCAAGAACGGTACGACATCTCTGTTGTTGTACCAGACGAGAAAATCTCGCAAAGTCTTCATGTCGTTGTCTCGCCACGCCTCTTGACAACGGGTATAGTCCTCGTCGGAAATACCTTCGTTCTTCAGTCGACTGAAAAAAGACTCTTTGTGAGGCAGAGCGGTGTCGTCGAATCTCTCCAACCTGTCCATGTATTCGTACGGGAAGTGACCTTTCGTAACCTCGCAACCGTACGCTTTCAGGTACTTATCGTACGAGAATCCCGGGGCGATATAATGAGTCATATCGAGAAATTTCAGGTCATTCGTCGATAGACACATAAACGTGTTGCCGCATTTGATCACGTGAAAGTCTCCAGGACCCTCCTCCTCCTCCTCCTCCTCCTCTCTTTCTTCCGATGTGGACAGGAAGTAGGATACCAGGAACTGTTTGATGACGTTCAGGTCGTACCTGCTCGAGTTGAATCCGATGACGGGCAACTGATGAAGCCAACCGTACAATTGACCCATGAGTGTCTTGTAGGGATTGGACGGTCGTCGCTTAGACTCGTTGTCTGCCGGTGCTTCCTCCACCGCTGCCGCCTCGTGTTCGTCCCAGGTCGCGATGGCTTCCGTGAGTTCTTGAAGGACCCTCTCGTAATCGTCTATCATGGCTTCGTAGGCAGCACTGCTCATAGACTGAAGGACGGACATCATGTCGGACACCAACTTGTCGCTATCACCATCGGTGATAAGACATTGCGCTTCTTCGAATCCAGGCACGTTGCTCGCCAGTGACACGCTCAAGGGTACGTGACGAGACACCCAATGAACCTTGTCGCTGTCCGACGGAAGGTGTGACGTATCGAACCAGGACTCGAAGTCGAAGGTAGCACGATAGGGGTAGTAGCGCAAGCACTCGGGAACATGAATGTTTTCGTCGTCCAAACGCTGGAAGACTGTCGGCGTCGGACGGTAGACACCACCGGGATAGATCTTTCGCGTGCCACCCTTACACGTGCGCTCGTGTCTCTCTAGTTGGTACGCGTCTTTCCACAACGAGTCAGCGCATTTCCTGCAACGATAAGAGTGACAGTACATATTGATGTCTTGTATATAGGAAAAGTGTGTGTCGTCGTACACATTGATGTACAAGGTGTCGGAATAATGATACAATGAACGACGTACGAGCTCGGCAGTCGTCTTTCCGTCTTCTACTTCCTTTGGATCGATGAGGGTGTAGACGCACACGTTGATCTCAAAGGTGGTCTCGATCCGATAGAGGTCGTCCATTGTCACTCCCTCAAAGTCTTTCATAGACACTCCGTCTTCGTGGTCGTACTTCTCGTAGAGTACCTTCACAGTGGGTTCCAGGTAACGTGGGTCACATCCACGATGCAGAGCAAGACAACGGAAGAAACACAGATTGTCGGTGTACTTCTTGTTGTTGTTGACTTCTCTTTCCAGTCCGATGACGGCACGGTTCTTCTTGATGTACCTGGAAAGGGTGATGTCCGCGCATCCTATAGGATGCTGTACGATGTGATTGACGAAGAAGGTGACGTTCGTGACCGCCTCGCATATCCATTGACTGTTCGGACGTTGATTGATAGCCCACTGCAACACGTCTGTTTCTCGGATACGCTCTAGAAATGCATCAAAGTCTTCGGTGTTGGTAATCAGACACGGTTCATCGAGGTAACGTCCGCAACAGTTACATGACGAATGATAATACCGATGTCTATTGGTGATCTTGTTCCTCAGGACAAAACCGTAACTAAGATTGGTCTTAAAGGCGTGTTTCTGTTGTTGAAACATGATCTTCAAGGATGGTTCTAGATGATTCGTGTCCGGTGTCGTCACCCTGTAATTGAAAATTGATTGAACGGGGCCTCTGATCACGTGGCTTCTGATGGTCGACCAGTGGTCTCGAACGACATCTCGCAGATCACTAGACAGATGATCAGGCAAGGGGAGTTGCGAGGGAGGATGTATGGGATCGACGACATCGTCACGAGGTTGCTCTTCACGTCTTGTTCGCTTGGGTGGCTTCCTCCTCCTCTTCCTCGTGACTTCATCTCGTCTTCTACATACCTTGATATGTTGTAACAAGTTGTCACGTCTCGCGAATTCACGTGCGCAAATCTCGCAGCGGTGGTTTTTCTCCACGGGTACCTTACCACATGACGTCTTCATGTGACGTAACAAGGTGTATCGTCTCGCGAAATCTTTTGAACATACCTGACATCGATGGGTGGTTCTTTTGGATTCAGCAGATGGCGCCACTCGAGACGGTGACTGAAGGGATGAATGCCTTTGCTGGATGTGACTTTGCAAATCGTCATATGTATCGCTGACGATACCGCAGTGACGACAAACGTGCTTCTTCATGACATCGCGTCCACCTACAACTGAAGGACGAAGGATGCTTGTCTATTTCTATATAATCATTCGTGGTGGTGGTGGTGGTGGTGTAAAGATTGACTATATAGGGGACACTATGTGATAACGTGGGCTACGTATAAATCGATGTGTGTGTGTGTGTGTGCGCGCACGTCGTATACCAGCAAAGTCACTCTTTGAAACGAAAGAACAACGGACACCCAAGAAGACTAGTAATGTACCTTTTATTTCTCTCTAAAGATTACACAAGCGTAATGAAATTCAAAAATCGAAAACTACTACTACTACTACTACTACTACTACTACTACTACTACTACTACTACTACTAGGTTACTATGACGAGGCGCCACTAACCTCAAACAACATTGTAGAGGTGCATTTCCTCTTTTGTCATAGAACACAACTAATTTTCAAATTTATGGATACTAGATACGACAGCGTCAATATGTTCGTCCCGAATTATGTTTCGGGCAATGTCAAAGCAGCAATGTCGCACCGCTTCCCTCGTAGTAGTCGACGTCGACGACGATGAATACAATGCGTTAGCCAAGTGAGCTATATTGTTCTGTAGAGATGCTAGAGCAACGAAAGGCTCTCTATAGCCTAATGGCATGCAATCCAGAAAGGTCGCCCATATTAATAGTCCATGGGGCGACAGGTCAAATATAGATTTACTCGACTGAAGTTGTTCGTATTCTGACGACGACGACGGTGATGATGTGTCGTCGTCGTCGTCGTCGTCGTCGTCAACGCAGGTCATCTCTAAAGACAAGTCAGCAGGACATGCATCGAGGGTGACGTTATCGCATGTCATATCGAATGTCGTCGTCGTTGTCGTCGGTGACGTCGTATGAGGACGCTGCTGACGACGCTCATGGAGTACTTCGAGAAGGCGACGACGCAAGGGCACCTCGACACGCCTTCGATGACAGATCTTTTTTTTTGGCGCCCATGTAATGTGCTTTTGTGTATCGACGTCATCATCGGTGTCGTCGTTGTCATCCGTATAAACACGACGTATACGACCTAATTCACCGTCATCCTATTAAACACAATAAAAAAGAACAAGGTTATATGATGATGAGTGTAAGTGACAGTTTCGTTAGACATCCTTGTTAATTAAGGTCAGACGTCAGTGCTATACCACAAGTGCGCAGGATGGCTTCGACACGTGGTATAGTATCATGTGTCCACGACGGAAAGTCCACTTTATATCGCATATGTCTCACTGTCCACCTCAAAGTGTCATAGATCAACTCACTGCTCACTCTGTACAAATCAACGTCTTGATCTTCGAAGGTACGGTCCAGTCTGTTGATTACACGCCGAATACAGGCATTGGCTGCAGTTGAGTACAACAGGTACAAGTCCCTCGTTTCCGCTGTGAGATCGTCTTCTTGTTTTTTGAGACTAGCTCTCGCCGGCACCTCCTTACCTTCATTCAGCAAGGATATACCTCGCTCACGTAGAGTCTCTTTCACTCGTGGGATGGTATAGTCACCCCACTCCGGTGTATGCGATGCATATCCGATTTGGTCCACTGCCTCATTCAGTGCATTCAGGATTTTGCTCTGATCCAGGGTGTACAGTGACATACAAAGGCCTTCGTGTTCACGACACAGTGACTTGGACGCGTAGAGCACGCAGGCGTTGGAGATAGTCGCTATAAATACATCTTCGTCTATCATTTCCTCCGATCGTTTTTGAATGGCATTGATCTTCTCTACACTCTCCCGTAAATCGCTACTACAGTGAAGAACACCATCGTCGTCGTCATCACTACTCCATCTACACGACCCACAACAAATTTCACTTGCCTCATTATCGCTGACATCCGAGTAACTCAGATGTCTTTTCAACGTTTGAGATACCTCGGGCGACGATGATTTGACATGCTGATAGGTCTCGTCGTCCATACACTCGGACAGGTATTCAAACTACAACATATGAAATTACAACCTGGTTATTTCCGGTGACACCTTGCCACAGTTACTGTTCAATCACTTCCAGTGCTGTCACGGAATAGTTCACGTAACAGCCTTTTGATGACTTTTTGATAGTCACCCTAACCTGTTTCCCGAACAGGACGCTCACTACACCATAACGCTCTTCGTCTGTTTTCAGTGACATATAGTCATTGGCCGACAGTCGTATAACCCGCTGGGTTAGGGCGTCAAAAGCTGTGACCCACAATTCAACGCCTTTTCGATCACCCAACAATACACCCATACAGTATTTATATACAGGCGCACCCTTCTGTCGACCGTGGACCGGACATGCCATGACGGTGTGATGACCTTTCGTTTCAAGCAAAACTTTGCGGGTACACTGACGACAAGACGCGTAACATACATATTTCGAATTCAGAGCGCATGTTACAATATTCAGAGGTCTATCGAACACGTAGCAACCATCACTTACCGTTTCGAGACCTGTCATATCGATCGTGTTGTCGGAGGTTCCCTTAGCGGTCGCCATGTTGTTGCCGAGTCACGAAGAATGCTTGAAGAGAAATCGACGGTTGAGAGCAAGAGTTGGTTATGTTTTCTACAATTTACCCTGGGTTTATATACACAGAAAGTGCCTCGGTTAGCAGTCTTGTGACTGTTAGTCAGGAGGGCGTTAAAGATAAAGCTGTCAATCAACTATCTTGTGACTGTTAGTCAGAGCGTTAAAGAAAAAGCTGTCAATCAACTATTTTACAGAGCAAACAAAGAAAAATATCCAGTCATCAGTCTTGTGACTGCAACAGGATACTAGGTAGACGATAAGACACCTGCAGGATTCTTACGGTGCATATCCTGTCTTTAATAAGATGCCCAGGATGTTAGCATCTATTTTTACGGACTAGTTTAGCGAACACAAAGAAAGACAGGACGTGTAAACAGATGGCTCGTTAAAAACAGGAAAACTAATCCGAGACGGGACGTCACAAGACACCACCTCGTTTACAAACGTATAATTAGACGCCTCATTATGATGCGGGAAGTTGACTGGCTGTCTTGAAAGTTCGTGTGTTAACTTTTCAATTCATTTCATAACAATAACAACAACAAGAAAGATGGCTGTCGAAGGCGGAGATATACCCTGGGGTAAAATAAAAGAAGAATGGAAAGAAATAGAAAAGAAGATGTGAGTATCTATTATTATTATTATTATTATTTACTTGATGTCATGTGTGTTTTTTAGGACTATGTATTTACTTCATTCAGGTAATTACATAGGGTTCTTTAGAAGTTCTTCATATTTAACCGCTAGTTCTCCTACATATATCAAAACTTTGAAAAGTATATAGTTACCCATAATTATTCATTTATCATATCTAACAGTTGACTATATATCATCTTTTAAGTTCTTCATATTTAACCGCTAGTTCTCATATATATATATATATATATATATATATATCAAAACTTTGAAAAGTATATAGTTACCCCTAATTATTCATTTATCACATCTAACAGTTGACTATATATCATCTTTTTAGCGCTGCTCGAGAAGAATATGATGATGAAGTGGAGGAAGAAGAAGAAGGAGAAGAAGAAGAAGAAGAAGGAGAAGGAGAAGACTTGGAGTGCACGTAAGTGTTCAAATTATTTATTATTGCTTTTGCTTTGTTACCTCGGTAAATTCTCTCTCTCTCTCTCTCTCTCTCTCTCTCTCTCTCTCTCTCTCGACCTAGATAGACGGCGACTTCCTCTTACAAGAGGCTTCGTTAAAGACAGGATGTTACATAGTTCTCTCCTCGGTGACTTCCTCTTACATGTCACAAGACACTTCGTTAAAGACGGGAAGTATGGGTCACAAGACACCTTGCTAACGAGATGCTGTATAATAAAAACAGTTGACTGTTTTCAAGATTTTGTTTATGTATTCAGTTTTAATTCCTATTCATAGACGAACTAGTTCTAAGCAGTTCTGACTGCTGACTCTTCTCTTTGACCGTCCACGCACTCAAAATAGCTTGTGGTTGCCTAGCAACACTGTGTCTGGTTATAGCACTGTGTGTGTGTGTGTGTGTGTGTGTGTGTGTGTGTGTGTGTGTGTGTGTGTGTGTGTGTGTAAGATTTAACGTCTCATTGGTATAGTTTTCAAAGTTTTAATACTTACCTTACAGCGAAGAAGAGCTTCGTGATGAGCATCGTTGTCAATTCTACCAAACCCTGTGTGACATAAAGAAACGCCCACGTATTGAACCGGCATCTCCATGGTATTTAACGTCAACACCACCATCACCGCCTCCTATGGACACGGGCGACCATGAAAATTTGGGATTTATCCATAACGGAGATATTGTCGATGATGGCTATTGTTGTATGGATGATGATGAGTAAAGAGGTAAAATAAATAACAGTTTCTACATTGATTATATGTTGTTGGATTATTTTATTGTCTCTCACCTTAGATGAGACGGCTAGGTCCACTTCTCTCCACTAGGGGCGCTTAGGTCCACTTCTCTCTCTACTAGGGATGTTTAGGTCAGCAAATAACCACAGGAAAATGCCCTTAGGTCAGCTAAAATAGACAAAACTGCACATACACCTGCTGAGTTACGTATTGAGATCCACTACTACACTACTAGTATGACATGGAGAGCCCAACCCTTTAAGAGGAAAAAGAACTTGATATCTTAGCACCGTCTTGGAGTGCTGACAACAGAATAAGGTTTTCATGCATTCGTTACAGTATTACACAACTGGGTACTGGAATAATGTTCAGAACTGTCCACTGTAGCGGTATTTTCCCTTCAATCACAGCTTTTTTGCAAAACTCTAGTATGATACTGTCCAAATTGCAGTGTTTTAGTACTTCACGCGGTATACCATCATTCCCGCAGCTCTTTCCATCATTCAGGTAGTTTTTGACCTTCTCATAAGCGTCTCTTTTAAAAGGTCCTTCCTTGATGTTGATATTTATGATTACAGGTTGGATCTCTTCATCCTCATCTTCTATGTCTGGTGGACTGCCTAGTAGTTTGTGGAAGTGATCGTACCAGTTTCCACCCTTTGTTCTGCAGTTTTGCGTTTAGATGTCCTTTACGAGCTGTCTTTCTACCATTTATCTGGTTTATAAGCTTCCAGCTCTGTTCCATTAATGTGTGCAATTTCGATTTTAGCAATGTTGCTGCAAAGTTCTTCCTCCTGCACAATGTTATGGATTATCTCCATGTTCTTCTTGGCCTGCTCATATATCACTCTGTTGTCAGCTACAGCGTTTTGCTGGTAGACCCAATAGGCCTCTTCAGCTTTCTCTGGCTGATGTTACTCGCGGATCATCTGAGTATATTTTCTTTTTCTGTTTCTGACTGACATTAATAAATGTATCTGTCGCAGCTCTATTTGCTGAAATGAAACGCTCATATCACTCCGTTTCTGTTTCATCTTTCTTTTCCAGAATCTGAAATCTGTTCCGTACTTTACACGAGTACTGTTCTTGCAAGCCACAGACCTTGCTTAGCGCACTCCAGTCATGCTTTACTTTGCTTGGTGGTGACTTTTTCTTACTCAGACTAAGTCGTATTGTAGCTGTGACAATACGATGATCAGATCCGACATTTCCGAAGGTACTCTACGGTTCACAGTTCATCACGCTGTTTCTCCATTATTTGTTGACCAGGAGATAATCAAACTGTCGTTTTCCTCCAAGTTGGTCCATAAGCGTCCAGCGCTTTCCATTTCTCTTGCGGTATCTGGTTTGTGTGACCTCAAGATTTTTCGTAGTGATAAGGTCGATAAGGAATTCCCCATTATGGTTTGTATTGTTATCCTAACGTTCTGTTTGGGTAAACTTGGCATCCCCTGGTCCAAGTCGTACGTTAAAGTCTCCTACAACAAGCAACATGTTGTACACTGGTACCGATCCGATTACCCTTCTTAAGTCGTTGTAGTGGTCCTCTACGCTATCTACTTCAGCAGAGCTGGTCGGACAATACGTGACTATAACTGTTGTAGCAGAATTGCCGCTGAAGTTAGCAATCAATATTCACACCAAGTGTCCTTTGTAATAACCATTCTTTCTAGAAAAAAAC
Source organism: Paraescarpia echinospica (assembly GCA_020002185.1). NCBI lineage: Eukaryota > Metazoa > Annelida > Polychaeta > Sabellida > Siboglinidae > Paraescarpia > Paraescarpia echinospica. The sequence goes on from CM034542.1 coordinate 53,069,043, forward strand.
ATAACGTAACTACTCAACACGATTATGTTTTGGACTTTGGTGCCTGAGACGACAATATGTGCTTGGTGACCTAATCAAAACCAAATGTCCTTCATACACAATACCGAACGACGGTTTATTATCAGTGACATATCTCAATTAACGCGGTGGTAGTGCCTCTCATGATTCAACTGGTTCGCCCTCTCGACTTTACACCTGCTATCAGAACCAGATGTCGAGTAACAAAACGCTCAGACGAAATAGCTTTGTTTTAACCAACTCTCAAACGACATTTACTTTTTTAGTTGAACAAATCCAACGGATATGCACTTTTTGTTGTTGAATCTTTTAGCAACTTCGACTATCTCTTGTACAATAGCAGATCCAAACTTCAAAAAAAGATTAATTATAAGTCTTATAAATACTGTCTGTCTGTCTGTCTCTCTGTCGGTCGGTCTGTCTGTCTGTCTGTCTGTATGTCTGTCTGTCTGTCTGTCTGTCTGTCTTCCATATAAACCCCAAGCGCGCTTCACTGCACTATACAATTGTATTCTATCGAATGCAACGACTTAAATGGCATCACAAGCGGAAGAATGCATGTATTTGTTAAATCTGCAGAAAGGGGTAAGTTGCACTGCACGTTGAATTAATCGTACCTTGACAATTGTAACATGTGCATGTCAAGACAAATGTATTCTTTACCACTCCTGTCGTCATTGCAAGAGAGCCATAGACGCAAAAGCGTATACCTATAATACACACAGAAACCTAGAAATCCAGCGATGAGCGTTACGCGTCACTGTCCATTCTCTGTGGGGCCCGGGCTAAATTCATTATCAAAGATACCGGTTTTAACTATTTCACTGTGTCAGACCTTGAACTGATCAGATCCTAATTCCAATTGCAAATTTCTCCCTCCAGCCACACTGAGCCAAAGGCAGTCATCACAACAGATGATCGACCCGCTGATCAACCTCACATAGGTGGTCAAGAAGAGAAACAATTCAAGTGTGACATGCAAGGTATAGCAGATAAATTACTTGCATTCCTTTTCCCCTTTCCGAGCACACAAAGGAGGAATCCTACCGGTGGTGCGTTTTTTGTTGTAAGTAGTTCGCATTTCGTCATACTTTGAAGATTCATTCATGCATTAGCCCTCAGAAGAGCTATCAGCGTTCAAAGTCCGACTGTGATGAGTGAAAATGCATGGAGGTTTTACTAGTTTTATATAGTAGTATTATAAGGCGAATCCGTAGCATCTGTTTTGTAACGGATATATAATATATTATTATTATGTATCTGCATTAATATTAGTGGTAGAAACTATATGTTACATTGTCTTATATTAAATATACACTATGTGTTCCATTGTGTTTACATAAACAGTGGTGGGTGCGTGCGTGAGTGCGTGCGTGTGTGCGTGCGTGCGTTCATGCGAGCATATATTAGTAGATAGTAAGGGCTGTACGATCTCAAAAGCCTACTTATAAAAAAGAATTTAATGACCACTAAACGATTCGAGCACACCACTGAGTCAGCAATAATGCGAGACTAATCCTATGTATAAAAAAAGATCAAAGGCTTTGTGTTTGACACTAATGAGTTTGGGAAACCTACTTATAAAAAACGTGATTGATGAGCGATGTAATTTGATACTAATTGGATGATTGACAGTACACTAGAGAGATGCCACCTAGCGGTGAGTGCAGAGAGTATTTTAGTCCTAGCGATCAACGTTGTACCTAGAGCGCGCTGACGTAAGCAATAATGCGGTTAATAATAAAGTATATAAGTTTAGTTTCGTACTTTATAACCACGCTAAAGTATATAAGTTAAGTTTCGTACTTTATAATCACGCTAAAGTTAAGTGGACCACCTATAACTGGGGTAGGAGTTGTGCTGACGTAAGCAATACGCTGGGGTAGGAGTTGTGCTGACGTAAGCAATACGCTAACCACGCTCAAACCATTGTATATTAAAACCATTGTATAAACGTTGAGATGTCCCCGTATGTGATGTTGACAGCAAGAGCGACGACGACTGCTGCAGCGATAAGGGCTGCTGCCCTACTGGTCTTTGACCCCTGGATGACAGCATAGCTGGCTAACGGCGTTGTTCTGGTGGACGGATTAAAACGAAAGCAATGCGTTTAAATACGTCTAGTCGTGGGATTATCAAATGCATAAATACACTAACATTCAGTAGGGTGTTTATGCATTGAAAATAGACGCGTGAAAACGTGAGTAGTGACTGGAATATTTATTGCGTGAAATAGTGTAGCATTTGCCCGCGACCGACGGGTTGCCGCCTGTCGGTCTCCGGCGGGGAGCCGATCTCCGGTGGAAGACCGAAGCCTTCCCGCCGATAGAGTTCTCGAGGTGATATCGTCCTCCATAAGCCGTTTGGCTGGCGCACGAGAAAGACTCGAGCCATATCGGGGACATCATCATCATCATCATCATCGTCACTGTAGGACGTGACATTGGGCGACGGCGTAACAGGTGCTGGCGCACGGACGGACGGCGCGACCGCACATGTTGCTTGAGTCGACGTTGTCGTCGACGCGTCGGGGAGCACAATCGGCCTACGGGGGGTGTATGTCTCCCTTGTAGGCAGTTGGATCGGTCTATGAAATAAACAAAGGATGAATAAAATGAGTGAGATATTAAATTGAAATAAAATACTGTCTTGGTAAAATACATTGTTTAAATAAAATGCATACTTATAAATAAAATGCATGCATGTTTAAACGGTAAAAGGCGTACTAGTATGCATTAAATAATAAAAACATGCATATAAACGATACTAGTATTTAAATAAAACAAAAATAAACACGTGCATTTAAATAAAATGCATGCATGTTAAAAATATTTAAATAACAATACAAACGTGCATTTAAATGCATATAAATAAAATGCATGCATGTTTAAACGGTAAAACTAGTAAAACATGCATTACAACAATAAAAACGTGCATACTAGTAAAAACATTTAAATAATACAACAATAAAAACGTGCATTTAAATAAAATGCATGCATTCATACATGTTATTGTAAGCACTGTTTAAATACGTTACAACAATGCATTTAAATAAAATGTATGCACTGTCTTACCGTGGTTTTGTTGTTGTGGACATGTTGTTAGAGCGATGGGTGGAGACGTCGTGTTTTCGTGGTTGTAAAAGCGTGTATGAAATGTGCGCGTCGTCAAACAGCGGTGGCGGCGGCGGCGGCGACGCATGACACTACGACTGATTTTGATTGACATGTGAACGGAGAACAAAGGGATTTTAACAAACGTTAAACGAAACGTTAAAAGTACGAAATTAAACGTTATATACGATCACTGGGGGGTCAGGAAACACGAGATGCGTATATATTAGAGAAATTCGCGGTAAAAGTCACATTTGACAGTGGATGCACTGACGTGAACGCTAACTTTTTTCCTAAATGAAATTCCTCAGAGAGTAAACGGAATGCGTTAAGCGCACATGTGTGACATCTGTTGCGCGTGACTTAACGAGTTGGAATGTGAACGGAGAACAATGGATTTTTACAAACGATAAATGAAACGTTAAAATCGCGAAATAAAACGTTGTATACGATCGCTGGGGGATCAGGACACACGAGATTCATAGATATTAGAGAAATTTGCGGTAAAAGTCACATTTGACAATGTATGCACTGACGTGAACGCTAACTTTTTTCCGAAAACAAAATGCCTGGGTTGGATGGAGTATGCACGACGATAATTGAAAAAGATAAGGATATGAGTGTGAAGTGCGCATGCGCGTTATAGTGTAGACAATGACATTTAAAAAACAATAAACGAAACGTTAAAAGCACGAAACTCAACGTTGTATAGATTCTCTGTGGAGTCAGGAAGCGCGAGGTGCATCGATATTAGAGAAAATCGACGTAAGGAGAGATTTAACGGCGAATGTACCGACGTGACCGGATACTTTTTTTTGAAAACAAAATGTCTGAAATGTACGAGGCACGCACGCTGATAATTGAGTGAGATGACGTATTAGGGTGAAGTGCGCATGCGTGTTATTTGGAAAAGGTATAAAACGGGTGAGAAAAATGTTATATTGTATGACGCCGAACTTCTAACCGTGTATTCTTTCTACAGAGCAGCAAGCAGCAGACGTTCTTCCGCGACATGGCGGATGAAAGTCAACAACAACATCCAAAAAAGCCGAAGGCGCCGCGTAAGCAATCGATGAAGGCGGCAGCAGCAGCAGCGGCCGGCAGCAGCGGCAGTCAAACTTCGGCACTGATTGCAGTCGTGTCAACGGGGGTGTCACCACCCGTTAAGCGCCCCGTTACGCTGATCGCGGCCCCGTCGACGGTCGGCCGAAAACGGAGCGCCGAAGAGGCGCGCTTGGAGCAGCACCCCGACGAGTCGGCCGAGCAGCCCCCGGTGCTGTCGCGGAGCGGTTCTATGGAGCGTGAATCGGCGGCGTCGACACGCGTCACAGCGGTGAGTCTGAGACATCTGAAGTGCGCGTCAACGGCGTATATAAAATCCTGTCGCCCGTTACGATCGAGGCCTTCTCGTACAAAGGCGAGCCCGGCACCACCTATTTGGGATGTTCCCGGTGTCGCCGGAAATTACAGACAAACAAAGACGGGGCCCTGATATGTCGAACGCACGGTGAAGTGTTTGTACCGAAATATTTCTTCGCGTTGCGTGTGATGGTGAAGGACGGCGAGGAGGAAGAAGATGAGCTTTGGCTTACGTTGTTCGATAGCCAAATGTCTAATCTCGTCGAGTTCACGGCCGAGTACCTGACGGAATTAAACGAGGAGGATCTTCGTGATACCGTGCTCGAGTTAACCGGTACTAAAGTGGAGATTAGTGTGCGGAAGACGAGTTGGAACGGGGACCCCTCGTATACAGTCCGCACACTAAAAAGATACGTCGACGACGACTATGATGTTGTTGTTGTGTTGTTTGTAGGAAGAGGAGGAGGAGGAAAATTGGCCGCTACTGGTAGATTTATTGAAGCACGCCAACGAACGACAACGAATGAGAGATCGTCAGGGACTGGAAATAAGCAAGCAGAGCTTTGAACTATTAGCCGACTCGGCCGAACAATATATAAGAGCGTTTTGGTTGGCCTATGAAGCGAGCCTATTTCGTAGTAGTTTGATGTACTAACAGTTGTGCCTTTATATGCTTTAGGATGTGGATGTGCGCGCCGTACTCCAAACAATGCTTGCAAACAACGAAAGGCTTCGCGCTCAGTACGACGAGGTTGCTTCGTTCGTAAGAAAGTTGTTGGACCGGGGTGTACAGGGGTCGATAAAGAGGGATGAGGAGAAGGCGAAGGAGAAGGTGGAAAAGAAGGAGGACTAATCATAATAATGTGTTTGTAGGACGCTCTGATGCAACACACCAGACGCGAGTGTATGAGCGACTTCCTACACGCGTTGCTGACGGTGATATCACGTAAAGAGTAGAACTGCTTTGTGCTGTAGGGCAGTGGCGGCGGCGGAGGATTACGTGACGCTCACGTATTGGAGGCGATAATCGAGGAGGCGCTGGGATCGCCCCGAACGCGCCCCCCTCCACCGACGTATAACGACAGCCTGGGATCGTCGTACTGGAGCGTAGCGGAGGAGCTGGGGACGTGTCAACGGCAACTCGTCGTGCCGAGCCGGAGTCAGTTGATCGTACGTTACGAACGATTGGCTATGGATCTCGTCGCCGAGACTATCGGCGAAATGGTTCTCGAGAAGGCGCGGGATCATTGCGGGATATGCGAGCCGAATGAAGGCTACCCCTACGTTCACATGTCCGGCTATCGCGCGGGACGGCCGAATCGCGTCTACATGCAACGTTTCGTTAAGCCGGGCTGTATTGTGACGCGGTATTTCAACGAGGTCATGGAAACGTTCCTACGTCGATCGCTCATTCCGTGTTTTATGAGACTAGTGCATATACTAAGCGAGACTACAGTGTCGATTTCTTCCGGTGAACAGCAGCCGCAAACGAGCCGTGCAGGAGAATTGTATTTGGTGCAGTTTGTGTCGAACTGGTTGTTGGGAACGAATTGGCGCGATTATATGAATCGCGTGCAACTCGAGTCGGCCGTGCACACGTACGTGCAACGCCGGAGCGGACTGGAATGAACGAACACTAGTAGAATAGAGAACATTTGCTTGCTATTGAAACGAAGGCTTCACGCTGCTGTGTTTGAATGTTGTAAGAGTACCGAATAAAACGTTGAAAATGTTCTTTCCGTTTCCGGGTTACCTAGTTAGAAAAATTACCGCTAGTTAGAAAAAACCACCACCACCACCACCACACAGTTAGAATTCCACCGCTAGGGTTAGAAACACTAGTTAGAAAAACCACCACCACCACACAGTTAGAAAAAACCGCATTCCACCGCTAGGGTTAGAAAAATGTTCCCGCTAGGGTGTACTTACCACCACCACCACCACCGTCTCCGTCGCCGTTATAAATAGCGACGTTCGAAAAATATCATTAGAGAGAATGCCGCCACCATCACCACCTACTAGCTGGCAATGTCCGAAATGTGGGCGCTATTTCGCGACGCAGTCGACGTTAGAACGACACGTAAAGAGTTCTAAAATATGCGGCGACGAAGCGCTATGCGTAAAAGGTCGAGAGTGTTCAAAATGTGGCAAGCAATACACCACGCGTTACGCTATGCTACGACATCTGAGGCTGCAGTGTGGCCGTTCGCCACCTAGTAGTGAATCAGTGGAGGAAGAGGCCGCCGCTAGGGCGCTGTCGCCCGACGATCTACAGCGTGTCGTAGACGAGCACCGGTGTAGCATAGAGACGTCGGTGGCGCGCGGCGTCTTACAGTCGCGTTACAACTATCGTATGACCGCCTGTACGAGTACGCGCGTACTCGAACCGCGTCTGAGGGAAATGTTTCGCGCGCAAAAGAACGCGTTTAAAATTAACGTCAGTTATGGTTTTGTATTACGCCACAAGGTGTCGGGTCGGTACCGATATTTTCATTCTTCGTGTAACTGTTGCGGTCGCCTCCTCGAAACACCCGCCCTAGTTACCGATAGCCGTTCATTCGAACGATTCCTCGACGCCGTGCGCACTACCGACGTACTGCAGTACGCCATCGCGCAGCGTCCCGACTCGTGATGGATCGTCGAGCTCGTAACTAACGCCACCTACTTCGTGAACGTCATCATCAATCATCCTATCGGCTGCGTTGGCGTGACGACGCTTCCCGCCTACGTGCGCCTCAACAGGTCCATCGTGTCGTTGACGAACGATGTTCGAGGCGCGCCCTACGACGACCATCTGTGTCTCTTCCGATGCATCGCCCTTCACCTGCAAGGTCACCGACGAGGCGAAAGTATCCGCCATACGAACCGTTTAAAGAAAGACGCTAAACGTCTGCACGCGCGGTATCGTCGCGACACGGCGACCTCGAACGGCGGCGGCGGCGTGCGCCTGAACGAACTGGATCGCGTGGAGACGGTTTTCGGCATCAACGTCGTCGTCTATCGTCGACTGACGAACGACGTCGCCGAACTAGTCCATCGATCGCGCGAAGCGCACCCCACGACGCTGAACGTCAACCTGTACGAGTCGCACTTCTCGTACATAAGCGATCGGCGCGCGTACACGAAAACGTACAAGTGCGGGAAATGCGGCAGCGTCCTCTGGCGGAGCGCGCACCATTTACGACGTCACGAAGCGACGTGCGAAGGCGGTGTTCGTCACGTGTTCCCCGGCGGCGTCGACCGACCGATGGCGTCCGTATTCGAGCGGCTCGACGACGAAGGCATCGACGTCGGCGACGACGACCTGCGCTACTACCCGTACCGCGCGACGTTCGATTTCGAGTGCTATTTCGCCGATAACGATCTGCCGTTGAATAGCGACAAATGCCGCTGGATCGCGCGACACGAACTGCTCAGCGTGAGCGTCGCGTCGAACGTGCCCGGTCACGAAGCGGCGCGCTGTTACGTCACGACCGGCGATTCGTCGGAACTCGCGCGTCGCCTCATCGACGACCTGGAAGCGGTGAGCGCGGCGGCGTGCGCGATTCTACGTCCCCGCTACGACGCGACCTTCGAGGCGCTCGACGCGCTCGACGGCGACTGGCGGCGACGATGCAACGACGACGACGACGACGCGTCACCGTACGCACTCTCGCCGACCGGCTGTGGACGTACCTTCGTCAAATGCCCGTATTGGGGTTCAATTCGGGTAAGTACGACTTGAACGTCGTCAAAAATTACTTGACCACCCTGCTCATAACCGACGACGCGCAGCACACGTCGTCGGCGTTTACCATTAAACGTCAGAACAATTACATGTGCCTGTCGACGACGACGTTGAAGTTCCTGGACATAACGAATTACCTCGCGCCCGGCGTTAGCTACGATCGCTTTCTGAAAGCGTACGGTTGCTCGGCAACGAAGGGCTACTTCCCGTACGAGCACACCGACGCGTTGTCGCGTATGGACGAAACCGCCCTGCCGTCGCGCGAAGCTTTCTACAGCCAGCTGAAACGCGAGGGAATCTCCGCGGAGGCGTACGAGATTTGCGCGACGGCGTGGCGCGACGAGGGCACGACGTCGATGCGCGATTTTCTTTTGTGGTACAACAATCGTGACGTGGCGCCGTTTCTCGAGGCCGTCGATCGCCAGTTCGCCTTCTATCGGCGCCGACGTATCGACATGTTCAAGGACGCCATCAGCGTACCGGGGTTGACGTTGTTGTACCTGTTCAACGACCTGCCGAAGTCGATCCATTTCTCGCTCTTCAACGAGCCAAACAAAGATCTGCACCGTCTGCTGCAGGCGCAGATCGTCGGCGGCCCGTCGATCATCTTCGCGCGCCACCACGAGGCCGACGTGACGTCGATTCGTGGCGACGGCGGCGCGCTGTGCCGATCGATAGTAGGCTTCGACGCAAACGGCCTCTATCTATGGGCGATAATGCAGGAGATGCCGACGGGCTGGTACACGCGCCGACGCGCTGAGAACGCCTTTCGAGCGGAACGCGTGCACCGCTACGGCCGTATGGCCGTGGAGTGGTTGACGCGCGTGGAGGCGGAAACCGGCGCGCGTATACGTCACCAGTTGAACGGACGCGAGAAGCGCATCGGAAAGCACCGAGTCGACGGCTGGTGCGCCGCCACGCGAACGGCGTATCAATTTCACGGCTGCTATTTTCACGGCTGCCCGACGTGTCAGGCGCACGTGACGACGAACGCCGTCAACGGTCAACCGATGACGACGGTGTACGCCGCGACGATAGCCGTGACCGCCTACCTGCGCCGTTTCGTCGACGACGTCGTCGAAATGTGGGAGTGCCAGTGGTACGCCGTGCGGCCGCCGGCGGTGCCGACGCCACCCGACGCGTCACGATGGCAACCAGCGACGACCGCCGCCATTACGCTCTCGACGATACTGGAGGCGGTGCGCGACGGCTCTCTATTCGGCCTGATGCAGTGCGATATCGCCGTACCGGAAGCGCTGCGCGACAAGTTCGCGGAGATGCAGCCGATATTCAAGAACGTCGATATCGTGCGCGACGGTCTCAGCCCGTTTATGCGCGACTACGCCGAGTCGCACGATCTCCTCACGCGACCTCAACGCACGCTCGTCGGTAGCTACTTCGGCGCGGCGATCGTGCTCGCGACGCCGCTCCTACGCTGGTATCTGGCGCACGGGCTCGTCGTCGAGCGCGTCTACCAGATCGTCGAGTACGCGCCGATAGCGTGCTTTCGCCGCTTCGGCGACGCGGTTTCGCCGGCGCGCCGCGAGGGCGATATCGAACTCGATAAATCGATCATCGCCGATACATTTAAACTTCTCGGGAACAGTTCGTACGGGAAAACGATTACGCGCGTCGATCGGCACCGGGAAATCAAGTACGCGAAGCCGGTCGGCGCGTCGATGCTCTTCAACAATCGGCGCTTCCGGCAACTGGACGTCGTCGTCGACGACGCGCTGTACGAGGTGGCGCTGAATAAGCGTAAAATCGTCTACGGCCTGCCGATACATATCGGCTATTTCGTATTGCAGTACGCAAAATTGAGAATGCTGGAATTTTATTACGATTTGTTCGACGCCTACATTCCCCGTCCGCTCTTCCAGTACTGCGCTATGGACACCGACTCGGTGTACATAGCCCTAGCCGGACGTGACGTCGACGCGCTCGTACCGTAAGAACGTCGCGAACACTACTTCCGGTATCGTTCGCTCTGGTTTCCGGCCGAATGCTGCGACGCGCACGTGGACGCCTACGTACGACGACGCGTCGCCGGACTAGCGTGGGAGGGCGGCGCGGCGGCCTGCTGCGCGCGCCGACGCCTGCTCGATCGTCGAACGCCGGGTCTCTTCAAAGAAGAGTGGCGCGGCGACGGAATCGTGGCGCTGTGCAGCAAAACCTACTACTGCTTCGGCGGCGTCGCCGGTCCGAAGTACAGCACGAAGGGACTGAGCAAGCGACAGAACGCCGACATCGACGAGCACACCTTCCTCGCCGTACTGGGCGACCGTCGCAACGGCGTCGGCTGGAACCGCGGTTTCCAAGTGAAAGACTCGTCCGTGTTGACGTACGTTCAAGAGCGCGCGGCGTTGAGCTACTTCTACGCTAAACGCCGCGTTCTCGACGACGGCGTCACTACGGCGCCGATACTCGTCTAACTCGTAAACACTCGTCTAACTCGTAAACAACACTCGTCTAACTCGTCTACTACTAACCTAACCCCCACCACCCCGCCTAGGGGTAGTTTCTGTATGTATGTATGTATGTATGTGAGGGTAATAATAAACACCAACAATTGTACGTACATCATTTGTTAGTTTTTATTTCTTCTACTATACAAGCGGTGGTTAATGAGGTTTTAATAAATCGTGTACGAGACAGTCATTGTTCACCCTATCGGTGCCGAATAGGCTCTGGAACGTCGTCAACGGCATCCCGCGACATCGGAGGAGAAGGTAGGCGACGCAATATTGTCCGCACACGTTAGAGATGACGCTCTGCAGGCGCTTGTTGTTGTACGTCCACGCGTCGCCGCAGTGGCGGCGCAAGAAGGCGCGGAAGTCGGCGTGCAGCGGCGGCAGACCGTACGAATCGAAGTACTCGCCTCGTCGGTCGGCGCCGACGTAGACGGCCACCCAGTGCTGTCCCGGTTCGCCGCCGCCGTCGGTGTTGCACACGAAGGCCGTCGGGTAGGTGGCGCCGATGGCGGCGGTAAGTAGCGCGTCTTTAGGCACGACGCCGACGACGATGCGTTTAGCGTACGTATCGAGTTCCAGACGACGCATCAGTTGAAACGTATCCATGGTTACTACCAGTCGTAAATGACGTTCCGGTTCCGGTCGATTTCCATCACCGTCTCGAATTCCGCGAGCACGACGACGTTCACCGGAAGCGGTAGCGCCGTCCCGAAATGCATATCGACGCCCACGCACCCCTGACGCACGACGTTGAAATGATCGCCGTCGCAACAGTCGGGGGTCAGGTCGAAACCGAAGATGCTGTAGCCGGCGCCGAAGTCCGTGCGCGATACGTCGTTCCCCTCGTCCTCAAACGCCTTTCCGGTCGCCTCGAAGAGATTCATGTAGCTGCGCACGTACCGGTTGTGCGGGAAGTCCGGCTGCAGCGGCTTGCTCGGCACCTGACGTCCGTCGACGACGAGCGTCACGAAGTTTATGTCGTTGTGACGCGCGTCGAACGGATTTCTAGTGTAGTCGCCGTTGTAGGCGACGTTGTCGATCATCATCAGGAAGAGGCGTTTCGGAATCGCGCCCATGTACAGGTTCTCGTGCGTGTGCGATAGCGCACCCGACGTTATCGAGAACGATTTGCAGTCGACGCGACGTATCGGAAACTTAGCCGTTCCCAACGCCCACGCTTTGATATGTCCCATCTGGACGGCCGGGTTCAACTTCTCTTTTCGCACGTGTAGTCGAATCGCCTGCAGCACGACGCGCCACTCCGGTACGGCTTGCGCGCCCATCAGCGCGAAGGCGTCCTTCGAGCGCACTATGCGCACTTTCGTGTCGACGCCGTTCGGTAGGTGTTTGTTTAGCATAAACGCGTCGACGTGCAGCCGTCCCATCATCTCCACCTCGCGGCTATCGGCCGTCGCAATGCGTCGCGCCTCGAAGCCGAGGTTGGCGTTGCCGAGCGTGTCCATCCGTCCGGCGGTGTCTTTGTACCATAACGACGCCGTGAGATGCGAACGTTTCGCGTCGCTACCGTAACTTAGCAACGTCTCGAGGTAGGCTCGGTACGCGTACGTATTGGTCGACGGCGTCACGAGGGTGTTGTTCAGTGACACGTCGATTTGACTGATCATCGAATGCAGGACCTTGTTGACCGGCGCCACCGCGGCCGCGGCCGCCAGATCGGTACCGTCCCCCCGCGTCACTTTGAAGCGCACGTACAGTTGAATGCTCGCCAGGTCCGTATAGTCTTCGCCCGAACCCGGCACGAGGAACTCGATAGGGCCGCCGGCGTCGAGAGTCGTCGGCGGCTGGTAGACGGTCCAATGACTACTCTCGATGCTCGTCTGCGTCACCGGTCCGCTGAACAGCTCCAGTTCGGCCTTCACGCCCTCGCACGTCGAGCCGTTCACGAACGCAATCGTTGTCGTCCGTTCGACGTCTTCCGCCTACTGTCGACCGTCGCCGCTAGGCGTGCTCTCTTTATGCCGCCGCCGCCGCGGTGGTTTTTCTTCCTCCGTCGAGTTGACTGAATATGATCGGATCTCCTCCGCGCGGCGGCATCACTATGAAGCGCACTCGAAGGTACGGTGGCTGGTAGACGGTCCGCAGTGGACCGTTCTCGAGTGCACGCTCCATCGTTACTCGTCGAATATGTCCGTTCGATGCGCTCTTTTCCGCCTACTGACGGTCGTCGCCGCTAAGCGCGCTCTCTTTACGCCGACGCGGGGACTGCGCTGCTGCTGCTGCGTTTGTTTCTTTTTCTTCTTCTTCTTTGGTGGCGCCGCCTGCGGATTCAATAGGCCGTCCAGAAGATCGGCGCCGGCCTCCTTCGCACGCCTTTTTAGCGACTGTTTCAGATTGCCGCCGGCGACGACGTCGCGCGCCACGTGAATGCCGGTGTTGAGCGCCCGTTTTCCCAACGCCATCACGCCCCTCTTGATAAGCGGCATGGCGCTTCGAAACAGACTCCCGAAGAGATTACCCAGACCGTGACCTCGTTGACCCCGAGCGCCGACGAAGACCGGCAGCTGTCCGCCGACTTGACGAACGTAGTAGTCCACGTACGGGTTCTTCGACATGTTAAAACAATTTCGATTTACAACGTCTGAAGTGAAGCGTCGTCACCATTTTCCCCTGCTCGAATGGTATCGGTTGGCCGTGATCGTCTCTTATATCGACTTCGACCTCGTCGAATTGATTCCGCATCAGCTTAACGTATTGCACGCGAACGAACGATTCCGAAAAGACGTCACCGTTCTCGCCGCGGACGGCGATGTTTCGAAGGAGCGGCGCGAACACGTCACCGACGACGCGCGGTTCCACGAGATCCGTGTACACGTACAGACTCTCGATGCCCGCCGACATGGTCACCGTATTGCGACCTTCGTACTAGAACGTGTACGCGGCGGGCGACATGCTGATGACGGGCCTCGTCGCCGGCGCGGGACCGTACGCGGACAAACTCATGATCGTGTTGCTATGGAAACCTAGCACGTGCCTCAGACGGCTCGAATGAGGTATGATAAATTCGACACCCGCCGACATACGTAGCGTAAAGCGGTTAGAGACGGCGTAGTATTCTAGCACGGCCTTGACCTTCCTGGTGTGTAATTTCTCTAGCGCCTCGTTGATCCTGTTGCACAACGTATAAACGTTGTTGTAGAAACCGTGAGGAATCGTCGTCTGACGATATATCAGCACGGTCGCGCCGCTTTCGTCTATCTGCGTGTAAACACCCCGTTCGCCCGCCGCGCAAGTCAGATAGAAGTAGGCGTCATTCTCTCTCACGTTGTACCACGTGTGCGGATACTGTACCGACACGGCGCCGCATTCCCACTACCCCGACAGGTCGAAACGTCGCGGCAACGTCGTGACGTAGTGCGTCAACGTATTTTCGGGGTGACGTTTCATAGACGCGTTGCTCGGCAGCGTCAGGTAAAAGTCAGACGAGAGCGCCATCGCGTTGTCGACGTTCGCCGCCGCCGCCGCCGCCGACACTCATAGACGGACTCGGGAGCAGGTAACCGAGACAGCTGCTCAACAGCGCCGTCCACAGGTTCGAGTCACCTTGACCTTTCGTCAGATTGTATATACTAAAGGCGATGACGAAGTACAGGACGACGACCTGACAGAGGAACACGATTTCGGCCTTAGGGCATTCGTTGCCGCAGATTCGCCATGGAACGGGTTCGGCGGCGGTTGTTGTTGTAGCGTCGATGGAGTCCGCGTTGCGCTCGTCGTCGACGACGGACGATTCGTCGGCGTTCGTTCGATGCTCGCCACTCGAGGTAGTTTCGTCGTCGTCGCACATCATCGCGCCACTGCGCGCTGTCGATGCAGCAGGGACCTTTATACGGTAAGAACGAAGATCCGTTGCATAGTCCCGCCTCGTGCAGTCGCCAGCAGCCGGTGTGACGCGTCCAACGATTCATCATAGGTCCACGAGCGACTCGGCGTCGATCCAGCTGTTGAATGAGGCCGGATATCCGCTCCATTTTACGAGCGCCTCCGAACCGCCGCCACGACGCCGACGACGCCGAAGAACCGCCTCCACGCGATATAGTTTGTCTTTCGGAACGACTACGCGTCGTAGTTCCGGTTCGTAGAAGGTGCCCTCTATCGGCGTCTCGGCGTCGTCCTTGAGGCGATAAACGGGCGGTTCGGACGGGTGCACCTCTACGACGGTGAACAGCTCCTTGCTCCAGTTAGCCATGTATCCTTTTTTGAAATGACCCCTCGTCTTGCTGATATGTACGCTATCTCCCACGCGTAGTTTCGGTTTTCGTCGTCGTTCGACGTCGACGCCACCCCCGTACAGTCGTTGCCATACGGCCTCCTGATTCGTCGCGTCGACACTCGCCGGCGTCCTACCGATGCTTCGGTGGTAGGCGTTGTTGTACGATAGCACGAAATCCGGTAACGCCTCTACGTAGCGCAGCGTTTCGTGTTTCGTAAAATAGCGCCACATACGCGTCTTCAAAGTTCGATTAAACCGTTCCACGACGCTCGCTTTGGTCTCCTCGTTATGCGTCACGAAATGATGAACGCCGCGACTCTTTAGCAACGTTTGCAGGGGTCGGTTCAAAAACTCGCTCCCCTTATCGGTCTGCAGCGTGTGCGGCGTCTCGTCGTCGTCATTCAGCAGGCGCTCGAAGGCCGCGACGAGCGACGCGCCGGACTTATTCTTCAACGGAACGCACCACGCCCGCTTCGAAAACACATCGATCACCGTCAATAGGAATGTTATACCGTCGTTGTGCGTTTTCAGTCTAGTCAAGTCGACCAGATCGGCTTGCCACTGCTGGTTTCGACCGCCCACGATGACGCGACGTCGTTTGAAATGACGTCTAACCGGTTTGTGTAGGGTATAGGCGTCCTGCGACGCTAGCCACCTCTCGACGGCCGGACGTCGGAGCTTCGACGCCCGGTGCAACGCGTCGACGCCTCCGTAACTCCCCACCCGTTTCGGATCGAAGTACGCGTTATTCAGCTCGTCGTCGTCGTCGACGTCGACGTTTCGTTGCTGTCGAAGCTTTCGTTTTGGACGACGACGACTCCACCCGGACACCATGACGACGACGACGACGACGACGATGATGATAAGATTATACAGAACGCGATAAGCGCGATGATGAAACCGACGACGACGACGACGATGATCGCGCGTCGTGACGTCATCACGACAACGTATCCCACGCCGTGACGCCCAACGAAGCGGATCTGCTGCGTTTAGGTTCGCCTCGCATCCGAGTACGACGTCTCCGCTCAGTCGGCGCTGCTGATGAACTAGACGTCGACGGCATCGTCATCCTCTCTTCTAGTAGCCGCTTCCGTCGTTGCTCCACGTACGAACGATAGCGCGGGTTGCCTACGAATTCCATAGGGATATTCATATCTTTCATGTGCAATCCGAACTCCCGCCATCTTCGATCTCGTTCGCATGAGATCGTTTACTAGATCGACCATATTACTCCCCGCGATCGCTTTACCGTCGTACACGAATTCACCGCGATCGTTCCATCGAGACAACGGATCGGCTTTCATTTTTTCGATCAGCAGTCTCGTCTTCTCTTTCAACGTTTTCGGCATACTGGCTACGATTTCGCGCTCTATCGCCTCCGACGCTGATGGCGCCGCCGCCGCCGCCGCTGCTGGCGCCACCGGTACCGCGGGTGTCTCGCCGCCGCCGCTGTTCATCACCGACACGCGTACCGGTTGCGCTGCTCGAGCCGCCTCTATCGTATTGTACCGACTCAGCAGTTGATTGTACGACGCTACCTTTTCTCGTTCCGATAAATCCGAACGTTCTAGAATGTCCTTCATGTCGCTGTCAAGGCTACTCAGCACACGTGATCGAGGCGTGCTCGACGACTGATCGACGCGTGGCAGAAGGCTTTCCACCAATCGTGGATCGACCAACCCCATCTTCTTCGCGTACTGCATCAATTACCGCCGCCGCCGCCGAACACCTGTCTGAGCAGAGGCAAGATAACGGTACTCGCTAACGGCGCTAGCAGGGCCGTCAAAAAACCACCCGCACCCTTTTGCAAGATGACACGCTTCTGCGTACGCGTCACGTGTTTGTCGACGAGTTTACGCAGGTGATCCCGGAATTTCGACAATACGCGTTTCTGTTTCGGCGACAACTTCACGTTCCCTTTCAGAATGTTGTACGCGCAATCGCACAGACTACAAATGAGACCGGTGTCCGCGTGGGCGAGTAGCGCTTTTCGCAGAGCGATGTTCCGCCTATGTCTCTCCAACAGCTGCAGGGCGACGATGTGTCTCTTTATTTGATTCGTCGGTCCCGCCACCTTCGGTCGTCTCTTCGCTCCCGTCACGCGCCCCGTCTTAGCGACCAATAAACGTACGCCCCATCGTCTCTCTCTTCTTATAGTCCGCCGACGCCACCGCCACCGCCGCCGCCGCCGCCACCCTTCCGTACGTACACGTACTGAAGGCGATCGTCCGGAAATATGCACGTACGCAGACGCATGTCCTCTTCCGTTTCCTGTTTCAGATCCACGAATAGATACCCGTACGCCGACGACGTCGCGTCTTTGAAAGCCTCTATCATGTAGTTGACCTTTCCCGGGTACATCTGTTTCGCTAGGTGACCTACTTGACCCGCGTCACGTGGGCTCTTGAATAGCACTATGTATTGAGCGTTCAGGCTGATTGTACGGTTTTCTTTCCCTTTCGGAAACATGTTCTGTCGCAATTGTACGACCGACGTATTACAATGATGACTTTTTTTAGTAAATAGTACCGTCACCCGGCTATCGGTCTCCTCCATGAGGTCGTCGAGTACTAGAAGCGTTCTCGCTTTACCGTCTAAACGTTTCGGATCCGGCAGACCGTCTACGAACTCTATTTTCGAAGACATAGACGCGTAGCCGCTCTGCCACTGTCCGTAACACCACAGTATTTTCTCCGGCGGCGGATCGATCATAGTGTCGTAACGTATCAAACGCTCGACGAACGTCGTCTTACCGCATCCCGTAGGACCGGCTACTATACACGTAAAAGGATGCTTCAACGACGATCCGTTCATTTTTCACGACTGAACGACGAACACTTTTTTACGCATTTTTATACTCATCGCGCAACTCCATCAACAGTTTACCGAGCGTGTTCTTCCCCGGATCGCCCGCGATTCCGCTACCCCAGAAACCCTCCTTACTCGCTATCCATTCCACCAATTCGGCGTCCCCGGTCGCCAACAGTGCAGCCTTCAAATCGCTCGATCCATCAAACTTCCTCCTCAACAACATCTTCATACATTTCACCCTAATGTCGGTCCATTTGCCTGGCATTCTCTTTAGTCGAATGTCGTAACTGCGTCGTTTCGCTGCATAAGAGCTTCGCGAACTTTTGATTGTTTCGGCACATTCCACGTCGTCGTAGAATATCGCTTTCCTATACTGATAGGCGTGCTCGACGGATCGAAAGCCCCGACCGAACGCCGACACGCGACACATATACATATTCGACAAGAACGACCGCGATCCACCAAACCTTATAGGCGACGACATCGTACCGACTACCGATCACCCGCTACCGTCACCGCTTATATACCACCAACACTAATCAAAAGCGGCGATCCAGGGTTCAAACCCGGAACCCCCTAGGCGAACACTCTCCTAAGACCGTCGCCAACGATTATGCAGGGTTTTGCCCCGGTTATATATCAAAGCTAGGTGGCTCTAGGTACGACGTTGATCGCTAGGACTAAAATACTCTCTGCACTCACCGCTCGGTGGCATCTCTCTAGTGTACTGTCAATCATCCAATTAGTATCAAATTACATCGCTCATCAATCACGTTTTTTATAAGTAGGTTTCCCAAACTCATTAGTGTCAAACACAAAGCCTTTGATCTTTTTTTATACATAGGATTAGTCTCGCATTATTGCTGACTCAGCGGCGTGCTCGAATCGTTTAGTGGTCATTAAATTATTTTTTATAAGTAGGCTTTTGAGATCGTACAGCCCTTACTATCTACTTATATTCCATTTAGGTTTCGTGTTTAATGTATGGAGCAACATGCAATTTTGTCCAAAAGACGAAATAACTTTTTGCGAGTAAGTCGATGTCCGCTGAGCATTCGAGGCTTGGACAGGGGTATTTGGTGGCACCCACTCTATTATTAATTTTAAATATAAGTCCATTCAAAGCAGCTTAACTGGTAATCACGAGGTGGCGCAAAGGATATTGCCCAGTCAGAGCCATTGATATATAGAGTTTGGTCATCGATGACTGTGGTCCCCATTTTCGGTCCAACGCGTCCTCAGGGAGAACAGGATGCAATGCCGTGCAGTTCTGCTTGGGGATGCTCTAATCGTAGCGAAACTGGTATACGATTATTCGGGTTTCGGTACGTGTGTAGTATCCGGACCCACCTCGATTTCGTCTTTATAACTTGAGTTTTGCCATACTTTGATACCTCAGAGCGTTAGTTCCATCATTCAACATAATCCAAGCCATATTTATGTTACGAAAATATTATATCTTAGCACATTTTTTAAGCCCAAATAGCGACGCGATGTGCGATAGTCAGCACTGCTGCGGTCGTGCGTTACAGCAACGCGCTCGTAAAATGAGCGCTATATCGGCATATGTTGATGCAATAGGGGCGCTATTTACGCCTAAAAAGTGCGCTAAGATGCAATATTCTTAAACGTAAATACGCCTGGGATAATGTTGAATAATGGAACTATCGCACTGAGGTATCCAGGTGGGTCCGTATTCTACACTAGTGCCCGGGTTTCCTTTCCATAAACGCAGGAGGAAGGTATGGAAAGTGAAATTGAAACGGGAAGATTGGAGACCAAAACCAGGGGGCTCAAAACTGTGCGAGATAGGTGGCGATATTCAAGATTAATGCACTAGTAGTGGTTCGCAATAGGAAAAGCTCGTTTAAAGGATTAAAGGCGACAAACGTTTCCATACGATATCCATACTCTAGATCTCTACCGTACATTTAATAAAATTTTTGCAAACAATTTGCACTTTGAAACTACTTTGAGTGAAGTATCTGTAATTTTACAACGGCAAAACTGCGTTACCACGAAAACACGCTAGCGCCATTAGTTGCGTTATATATACGATACTAATTTTGGTAGGTACGCAACGTTGTTGTTTATTTATGTCACTTATGATGAAAATGGTCCATGTTGTTAAGCAGTATACTATAGGCCTATGCCCTGTTTTTTACCAACCTGATTATGGATAGATACGTCGTGTTAATGGAAAACGTAAACTGAAGCCAAACGCAGTGCCAACGATCTTCAGTCATCAACCAGTACCAAAGAGGAGCAAACTCCCCAGATATCATCCTGCTGCTGCTGCTGCCACCCAATCTCCCTATCTGTCTTCGTCAGATCATCCATACTGTGCAGGTCCCCAGACAACTCCGTCAAAGGTGGATGACGAAAGTGAAAGTAAGTGGTTGCTGACAATACATTGTCAGTTGTGCCAATAAGTCCTGCTCATGCTTGTCACAAAAAGTGACAAAAGGGCATTTCTAAACAATATAATTCTCAATTATGATATGCTATGAAACCATAAGTTTAAGTAGTAATCCAATGTGTATTTCTGCACCACTGAAACGTTTGCCATTCATGTTAGACATAGACACGCACATGCACACGCGCACACGCACACACACAAAGCCTCAATTTCTTCTGAGCTACCAAATAATTTCCATTATTCTTAGAGATAATTGACCCTGAAATATAGCACAACAACAAAGACCACAGCATTTTGTTCCTACGGTGCATAGTCAAAAGCCATTTCTCAAACATTACTTGGAATACAGACTACTGATTCATTCATATGAATGGTTGTGGGATATATTAATTTGTTCACAATCCTTTGATGTGATGTAGAATCAAGTCTATTAAGATCATGTTTCAATAAATACTTCTTTCAGAGATAATTATCAATCACTACTGGTATTGCATAACATTTTATGATATTGTAGGTGACACAAGTAGCACTACTAGTGACAGTCCAAAACCCACTAGCAGCAAGACATGCCCTGATGACATATCACCACCATCTGAAAGAAGCCATGAGCTGAAAGAAGCACACATAATAATAATAATAATAAGTAACTTCTTAAGCGCCAATATCCTCAGACAATCCGAGCTCAGTGGCGCACCAAAACCAAAGGATTAAGCATTCTCGCATTCGTGTGCTAGGCGAAATTCGTCAACAAATGGATGGATGTGCTAGGAAGCTAGGGAGGATAGGCGATATTGAAAAGATAGGTTTTGAGGTGACGACAATATTTTCTGCTAATTTAACATTAACGGGAAGCGAATTCCATATTGTTGGCGCGGCAACTGAAAAAGCTCGAGTTCCAGCCTTTGTCTTAACTCTAGGAACAGATAGCAACTTCGAACTAGACGACCGAAGTTGTCTGGCATGTCTAGCTGGTGTGAGCATTGAGTGTAAATAACTAGGTTGTTTGGATGAAAGGGCTTGGTAGGTGATTGTGCAGATCTTAAACATAATGCGATATCGCACGGGGATCCAATGCAGTGATTTTAGAAGTGACACTGAGCGGGAGAATCGAGGAGATTGTGTGACTACCCTTGCTAAACAATTTTGGACGCGTTGTAGTTTTGCAATATCCTTGATAGCAATATTATGAAGGAGGGAATTGCAATAATCTAATCTGCTGCTAACAAGAGCTGTTGCGATAGTTTTAGCGACAGAAAGCGACATATGTCGGCGAATGCGGCGAAGATCACGGATATGATAAAAACAGCAACGGCACGTTTGGGATATGTGTTGTCTGAAATTGAAGTCGCAATCAAAGGTCACTCCTAGATTCCGTACTGATGCTGCTGGTGTGATAGTTTGACTCAGGATGCATGTTGGAAAAAAGTCATTTAGTTTACCTCGCTGCATTTGAGTACCAATGATGAGGAATTCAGTTTTGTCTGCATTTAACTTTAATTTACTATCGGTCATGAAAAAACATCTTGGAGACAATCGTTGAGTCGGTTTAGAGAATGACTTATATCGGGCGTGGCCAAGGAAATGTAGATATGTGTGTCATCTGCATAAAGGTGATGATCCAAGTTATGACTTTGGATTACAGAGCTGAGTGGCGTAGTGTAGAGAGTGAAAAGCAAAGGCCCAAGAACGGAACCCTGGGGAATGCCACATGAAGTGGGGAGTGAGGTTGAAAAGTAATTATCTATCTTTATACATTGATGTCTATTGGTTAGATATGAAGAAAACCAGGTCAGAGCTGTGCCAGATATGCCATACCACAATGATAAACGTTTGACAAGAGTGTTGTTATCAATGGTATCAAAGGCGGCAGACAGATCAAGCAAGGTAAGTGCAGTTACTTTGCCTTTATCAATGTTTAATATAACATCATTGTGTACTTTTAGGAGAGCAGTCTCAGTAGAATGAAATTGTTTGTATGCTGATTGGAGCACACTGGATAAACAAGTTGAGCTAACATGACGCCTTAGACGGCTTGCTACGACTTTCTCAAGTATCTTAGAAATAAAGCTAATATTAGAAATTGGCCTATAATTTTTGAAATTATCTTTTGGCAGAGAAGTCTTCGTGAGAACAGGATTTACATGTGCGTGTTTAAAATCATCTGGGAATTTACCCGAACTTAGTGATAAATTTATGATATTCGTTATTGTACCAAGTATAGGGTCAAGACATGCTTTTAGTAGTATGGTTGGTAATGGGTCGAGATCGCATGACTTATTTGGGGAGGACATTATTATTTTCCTCACTTCATCAACTGTGGCTGGCTCAAACAATACAAGTGGAGAATTTACTTGTGGGGAGTCCACATTTACAGTACTTAAAGTGTGACATGGAAAAGCAGAACGTATAAGACTTATTTTATCTTTGAAATGACTAGAAAATGAGTCACACAGAGATTTGACTGACACATGACTAGGTAGAGATGGAGGCGGCCGTCTATGTAAAATATGATTTATGCAGTTCCATAGCTGACGTGGGTTATCAGAGTTACTCGAGACCATGTTTGTGTAATAATTTGATTTAGCTTTGGCCATTTGTCTGTTGCAGTAGTGACACTGTTTAGAATATCGTGATCTGTCCAAAGGCGAGCGGGATTTGCGCCATACACGTTCAAGATAGCGCCGGCGCTTTTTAGATTGTAGAATTTCAGGAGTCATCCATGGAGCATGTGGCTTTTGGGACGCATATTTAGATCTCAGGGGTGCATGTTTATTAAGTAAATCTTTGAGTACTTGACAGTACTGTCGACACAGATCTGACAGATGTTCTTCGGGTTTACTGATGAGGTCGGATTTAAGGATGTCTGTCATTAATGCGGCAATGTCAATCTTATGGATCGGTCGGTAAAACACTTTGTTTTTGGACTCTGCGGGAATTCTAGGAACTTTGAGATCAGCAATGACAGTGTGGTGGTCTGATAAACCATCTGAAGCAGTAGGTGTCTGAATATTGTTACAATCTGAGCGGGTGATTAAGAGATCGAGCCAGTGGCCATGTATGTGTGTTGAGAAGGTAACATGTTGTTTCATGTCATAGGATGCCAGAATGTCATTAAATGTACTTGTTGTTGATGAAGGTGTGTCCAGATGAAGATTAAAATCACCAAGTATATAAAATTCTGAGTAAATAGTTGCCAGATTTTCAAGTAGATCCTGGAATTCTTCAAAGAAATGGGCAGGGTGTCCTGGAGGGCGATAAATGCACACAAAATAAGCAGAGAAAGATGATTCGGAAATTTCGGCGCAGATAGCCTCAAAGCTGGAGTAATCAGGGTTTGAATGCAAATTAACTTTGAACTGTTTTGAGATGAGAAATCCAACACCACCACCTCGTCCAACTGAACGTGGGCGATGATGGAAGGTGAAACTGGAAGGAGAAATGTCAGCAATGCATGCAGCTGTGTCATGTGGTCTGAGCCAGGTCTCAGTGACTGCAAGGATGTCTATTGTCTTGGAAGTTAATAAATCGGTAAGCGAGGCTGTTTTGTCTCGGATAGATCGAACGTTAGTGGTGGCTACTCGAATATTGCGCCTGATAGCAGGTCCAGGATTAAGACTTACATCTCCTGCTAGCAGTAAAATAATTGCCAATTTAAACGTTGGCTTAGAGCGGGGGATTGGCAGTAACTTTCTATTAAAGCAAAGATTAAGACATGGCAAACTGTGAAGATGTGACAAGGAATGTTGTGTTCTCATGTACTGAGAAACTGTTAAAATGACAGCCGACCGTAGGGGACTAAGTGGCTTGCACAGCGTGAAATCGTGACCTCTCGAAGCAGCAGAACAGGATAAAAATAAAACACACAATAAAAATGCAGATGCGCTAAGTGGGGCGCTTTTGCTAGCGTTTCTAGGCCAACAGGTGGCTTCGCTGTATCTTAGAGGTTGTTGCATAATGCGTAGCTTGAATTGTATATTGTATTAGCCAATAGAAATGATGGGAACCGGTCATATGATGTGTAAATAGGTCCGCTTATATAAACGTCTGTCATACGCATTTCACCATCTGGGCGCTGGCGAAGGACTGGGACAGATCCAGGTTTGAACGACACCGGTTACCCTGCTGCCTAGAGAATGGCAAATCAAGTCGTGAAGCGTGGTGGGAATCGTTAACTTGGGATACGTTCCCAAGATTTTGTGTGTGCAATATTCAGCACCCAGAGTGACTGTTCGAGCTTCGAAGACGCTATGCCGCCACGTTAGCGGTTTATTGAAGCAACTTTCCGGTCGGCCCCGACGTATTTGCGTCGATGAGCGATAATCGCGACGCGCTCATCCTAGCTCGGGCCATCCTCGAACAGCGTTCTCCCAGCGACATCTTCCGACAGCGTAACCGAATGCGACTCGATAATTTGTAGCGGCCGGCGGTAAGCGTATACTGCCCGGCGTCGTCATTCGCGCGAACCCATTCATCCGACTTCTCGATCATTTGCGACCGGGCAAGACCAGTCGATCGAAACACAGATGCGATTCGAAAATTCGTAGCGGCCGGTGGTAAGCGTCTACCTCCCGGCGTCGTCATTCACCCGAACGAATTCTACTGATATCGCAATCGTTTGCGACCGTGCGAGACAAGTCGATCATAGCACGGACGCGATTCGAGAATTCGCGGCGTACGGCGGCAAGCGTCAATTGCCCGGCATCATCACTCGTGCGGCCGAGATACACCGCTCTGATTGTTTTCTGAGCTCGGCGTGATGACTTCAACAAATATTCGTATAGGTTCGAGATGGAACTAGCCCAATGTAAATGTCTATTTTCTAATTGAACGTATCTATTATTTGCTGTTTTATGAATGGTAGTTATCTGTGGTTTTGAAGTGAGGTATTATTACCGCTGAAGTATACATATGTATATTTATTGTAACCAATTACTGTAATGAGAGTCCGCGAGGGCTAGCTATAATATTGTGTATTTTTCTTATGGGATTTATTCTTCGATAACACTTGGTGCCTAGTGTTTGGTCGTGTAGTGGAACAAACCACATTAGAAAGGAAGAGAAATTGGATAACTGAAAGATTAATTGTAACTTTACTTTCTTAGTTAGATAGATTAAAAGATTCAGCGTTATTGTTTATTATGTTCTGTTAAGATTTGGGTTACGGGATTTCTTCATTCTTTTCATTTTTGCTAATCGAGATAGTTACTAAAAGGAAGATATCTTGTAATAAAGTTTATTACATTTTCCTCGTTCTTTGTTGCTTTTTCACGTTAACCGTACTTTCTCATATGCGTTATAAGAAGCTACTAGACCTGAGCCATCTAGTGTACGGAGACCTCGCTAATCCGTGACAGTGTTGTTAGTTCCTTTGTTACATATCTTGATGCTACCAAACTAACTCAGTTTAAATAGTATAAAGATGGTAGCCTTACCCATCCAACAAAACAAGCATTTCAGGTCTTGTTGGCATGTGAAATGGTGTTTCGTTAACAGGATGAAAAACTTCTTATGTCGCAAAGAAATGCAAAGGCATTATTGGTGAATGTTTTTGAATTAGCAACTACGGAAGTCTAACTGCCTCTTTGTCATACTATCAAGCATAAGCTGATTGGGTGATATACTCTTGTTCGACTGCATATATTTTCCAAGACGTTACGACTTGTAAGAAAGAATGCAAATTCAGTGCATAAATCTGGTAGTGAACTTTGCAGTAAGAGTATGGCAATGAGACAGATGGTGAAACATATTAAATAGATATGTGACACGTTGCATTTATTTGCACTGTAAAGTTCATTTGTAGTTGTAGTTGTTGTAGTGATAGTTGTTGGCACCAAGCTAAATGCCAACATTTCATCTTTTTAAATGTGTTAACTTTGTAAGTCAGTTAGATGTGAAGTTATGCGAGGTTGAATTGACTGAGATGTCACGTGTAATGTTGCAGTCAAGTTTCTGGAACCTTCAAGGGTACTAAATTACCCATGGTACGCATTGTATTTTCCAAGACGTTATAACAACAAGAAATAATGCAAATTCATTGCATAAATCTAGGGATAGGGGAAACCGGTACTTTTTTGGTGATGTCAGATCTTGGGGCCTCCACTTTTATTTGATGGCCACACAAGTCACGAGAAAGAAAATATATACTTTTTTAAATCGATAACAATTTCGCGTAACTTCTGACGTTTTTGTGAATGAGAACCGCAAAGTGCGATTTTCAAGTGATAAATCGGTTTTTAGCTTAATTTAATCAATTATTGAGCTACAATCAATGATGTAACTATGTAATTGTATGTTTTTAAATACAAGGAATCTATTAAAAGCATATTCAAAAGCCTCAGACTAGTCACTTTCATGAAAATTGCATTTTCTGTTGAAAAATAGACTTTTATGAAGTAAAATAGTTTTCGGCATATGTTTTTTATTGTTGGTCTTGTACTAAATGTTAATGAGCTCACACATATATTTTGTGTCAGGACGAATCCTTTTAGAATGCCCTAATCCACTCACTCCTTTTGTTGTCCATATCTACATCTACTGTTAGTTTCATCTACTATCAGTTTCATCTTCCTTTACAGCATGTCGATAGCCCTTGTGATCTATCTGCCATTAGTTAGCTTAAAAGTCATGTTTCTCGTGAAAAAACCCACCTAGACTCCATTTGGCTTTACAGAAAGCATTTGGTGGGGGTCTACTGCAACACAGTCCACAGGTGTGGGGTATTTCCACTGGCCGTGACTACCTGTCTGGACACGGTGGATGTGGTCAATGACAGTTGACTCATTGTCAGTTGATGTACAGTACCGAATGGCCCAAACAGTTGCTCTTCCTCCTCCTGGATAACTAGGTTGCTTTGAAAAGATGACATGTTTCATATTCTTCGTCTACTACACTGATGTAACCTGTTCTCTGCGGTGAGTTCTGTCAATTATGAAATGTACGTTCATCATCTTCAAACTTGCATGGATTAGAAGATGATCTTAGGATGTCCAGTACGCCCATATTACAGGTTCGCCATATTCGAAGACGTTCGTATCTGCTGGAGGGAACTTTAGTAGAATTGTTCACAACCTTACTGTAATAAACCTTTAGTGCTGCTCACAGTTTCTTTACGACTGTCGTCCTAGTCTGTATGTGTTCTGATCCAAAGGGTTTTGCCTATAATTCTCTCAAGAGCAGCAGCATACACATTTATTGTTCGCGTTTTCGTTTCTTTGACTGACACACCTCTGGGTGCAAAATTAACAATGTTTACGACAGCCTCATGGACCAGAGGCAACTTGTCACCAATAATAAAAACAACTTCAGTCATGGTACTGCTCCACAAACTAAGTAACTGTGTACTACTCCTGCAAACAATAAAAACAATATATATATATATATATCTTAAACGATCTATCAATATTGTGAGGTAGACTTCTGTTTTTATATCTTTGGGCCGAAGGTCCAACGGACAATTGCCATCACTCTGCGTCCGCCGTCCACCGTCCACCGTCCACCGTCCACCGTTAGCTGCCATATCTCAGAAACCGTTCAGCAACTTTTTCTCACATTTTGCATAGACATATATTAGGGTACTGTCACTATGCATGAGAAATCTGTAATGTTATTGGGCCCATCTCTCCCGACGAAATAAACGACAACGGTGAACGACTTCTTCAAACGTGCTTCTCAAACAGCCTCGCCATAGCAAACACCTGGTTCCCTCGTAAAAAGATCCACCAGTACAGTTGGTACAGCAACAATGGCAGGACAAAGAAGATGATTGATTACATCATAATAAATCGCCAGTGGCTCTCATTAATGCACAATTGTCGTACTTATCGTGGTGCTGAACTCTCCAACACTGATCATCGCCAACTGATTGCCAAGCTCTAACTCAAACTGAAAACGCCTGCCAAATGCAAACCTGCAACGCGGTATAAAACTAGTCTTCTCTGTGAACCAAATATTCTAAATGCCTATGCTATTGAGATCTCTAACCGTTTTGGCGCGCTTGCTTGTCTCGACGAAACAGATCTCGAAGACAGATGGAATACTTTCAAATGAGAAGTATCCCAAGCCACTGAAATTACCACAAGTAAGTGTTATTTTGAAAAGCATTGAATTATCTACATGATGATACATTTTAATATGTTGTTGCAGTGAAATATGTTGACCATACTGAGCTTGGTAAATGATAATTTGTATAACGAATCACATTTTGAGATTGCATGTCATTCATTGCGGTGTAACTTTTGTATGCTTCATTTTCTGCTGCTACAAGTTGCGTTCATCTGAAATATTATTCAAGCTTTGGTATATTGTACACGAGGGTTGTGATAGGAAACTATTGGACATTGCGACAGTCCAGAAAGACAGTATGAGATGTGTCACTATATGAAGTGTGACTTTCAGATACTTCATTTTGTAATGCTGTAGATTATGGTGGGCCTCTCCATTAGCTGCCTATATATTTATGTGAAATATATCATTATGTCATTAATATATTTCATAACAGTAAAAGAACAGTTGCGGAACAGTAAAATTAGGAATGTTTTAGTATTTATAACTAAAAACAGTGATATTCAATTCACATACATAAATTATATATTCTGATTTACACATTAGCAAGAATTTCTAAGATATGGAAGGTGGTTGAGAAGGGAGTACATGAGATCATTATAAAGTTGGAGCCTGGCCGCCCAGCCATGTGCATAGCCAGCCCCTAAGGCTAAGGCTAAGATGCAACTGTCTTTTAGTTTGTTTACATTTTGACAAACTACTATTATATAGTACTGTTTTTTGAATTGGCATGGCTAATGTTAATATATCCCACAAAATTACTTCTACAGGAAACAACGTTGGTGCAAATTACCATGTCATTATTCTTACTAACAAAGACCTGTAAGTTAGGAGAGTAACACCTTCGAAGTTCTGACAGCAGGACACCGCCTTCGGTGAAGTCGAGACAACAGTTTGACAAAGGCTTCAAGTTCAAACAGACTATCACCGTACAGCCTACCTATTTTTAATTTTCTTTAGTCTACCTTTTGCTCTCAAATAATCTGTCCTCTTAGTTTTATATATAAAGACATAATCTGGCATAACTTTATAGGTTTTTATAGCAGCACATTTGTACTTCCAGTGTATCACTGCAACATAACATACATACTGTGTGCCACTTTTGAATGTCATGCATGTAATATTTCCATGCAATCCATTTGCATATATAATGTAAAACTTCAACAGCCGTTTTCTTCATTTTCATTTTTTTACTCCTACCATGTTCAATGCTTCATAACTTCGCCAATTTTTGTAGCGGTCATAATTTTTGAAACCGTGTAAACCCAGCCTTTACAAGAATGTAAGAAAATAATGTTACAATTTGTCCGACTTATCACTCATTTGGTCAGCCGGGGTCACATATAGACGTATTAGTCCAAAGGACTTCAGGGCCTGTTGGCCTATTTTTATGATTGATTATTTTCAATAAATAACTATATTTAACACTCAATCACTTTAATTTATTATTCAGTTTTATGTAAAAGTATCTGGTAATGCAGTTCAACAAATCTAGCTCTAGAGGGTATATTATTAACCATATCATTCAACACTTCTGGTTGCTAAATGACCTCCATTTTAAATGGAGATCACTTTACAGGACACTGCCATATCCCTTAGAAATTCATATATTTTATAATAATAATTTAACTAGCTTAGCATGCACAGACTTCCAAATTATATTAACTGCACTTTCTTCTAGTAATCACATAGTAAACCACAATAAGAGATACACATTCTTGGACCCGGTGAGTCAAACATAGAAGAAGCTGAACAGAGACTTCATCTTCATGCAAATCATACATTAGAAAGAGGGAATTATAGGTATGTTTCTCCTGGTGTGTCACTTATTATTAAATTAATGTTGTACTGCCCTCTTGTGGCATATTAGCAACACAATTATTTATTACATTCCGCCACAATGTATAGGAATTAGGTGTCATGCATTTCATGCGGCGAAGATGAATCTGGCCTGTCATAGCTAACCTTATGGCTATTTATAAAGGCATGGATCTGGAATGTCAGTGACTATCTAAATGAGTGAATCCTGTTAAAAATATGGGTATGAACCCATTAACCATTGATTAATATACCTGTATGTCCAAAAATAAAAAAGATGCAATAAATTTGTTTACTTGACAATTTTTTTCAATTTTTACTTCACAAAAGCCTATTTTTATATTAGAAATACCATTTTCATGAAAATTACCAATCTGAGTCTTTTGAATAAATATTGTTTTAATAGATTCGTTGTATCTAATAACATGGGAATATATAGTTAAATCATGTTTGTAGCTCTAAAATTTACAAAGGTATGCCAACAAATAATTTATCACTTGAAAATCTCACTTTGTGACCCTCATTCACGAAAAAGTCAGAAGTCACGCGAAATTTTCACCGATTTAAAAACAAAAAATATTTGTTTCTTCCTGACACGTATGGCCATCAAATAAGACTGGAGCCCCTGAGATCTGAAACATTGACCTTTTCCCCCACCCCTAATACATCTGGTAGTGAACTTGGCAGTAAGAGTATGGCAATGAGACATATGGCGAAGCATTAAATAGAAATGTGACATGTTGCACCTGTTTGCACTGTACGATTCATGTTGTCATTATGGCATGGTGGGCATCATGCTAAATGCCAACATGTTACCTTGTCAAAAGTGTTACTTTGTAAGTCAATTACATGTGAAGTTGTGAGTGGTTGAATTGACCGAGAGGTTTAATATTGCAATCAAGTCTCTGAAATATTCAGGGTAATATATCACCTATTGGGAGGACTTCAGTCATCAAGAAGCAGTAGTTGCAGTTCTTATTTATAAAATGATATTTCACTCGCTGTACATGACCACATACAACATGATTGTATGCGTCCAAACTCTTCTACGCTCCCTTGTTCTCGTAGGTGTATGTATGTTCGGTGTGATAATGAAATAAATATTAATCTGGGGGAACACTAATGCTGGTCACTGCACTAAATCCAGCGACCACTCATTATCTGGTAACGTATACGGATCTGGTAGCTGCTCACCGGTATTGAGACGAGGTTTGACCACATAATTATCAATTTCTGTGGG
Organism: Paraescarpia echinospica; assembly: GCA_020002185.1. Taxonomy (NCBI): domain Eukaryota; kingdom Metazoa; phylum Annelida; class Polychaeta; order Sabellida; family Siboglinidae; genus Paraescarpia; species Paraescarpia echinospica. Next base: position 53,100,314 of record CM034542.1, read on the forward strand.
GAATTTGCTTTTACTCGCCGAACCATCCATTTTTAACAAGCCGCTCGCCATACACAGACGCTACTTCTGCCGCCAGTATGCGCGCGCATCCAAATATGTCACGTTTGTTTATAAACATTGAAACACGTCTATTGTACGCATTGTATTATCTAAGATGTTAAGAATTGCAAAAATGCCAATACACTGCATAAATCTGATAATTAATTTTGCAGTAAGATTTGTAAGATTCGTGTTGGGATTATGGAGTTCAGACACATTGCTAAATGCCAACAGTTCACCTTATTAAAAGTGTTACTTTGTAAGTCAATTACATGTGAAGATGTGTATGTGCAGCGTTGAGAATAAATGTATTCAATTTTGCCAATATGTGTTAAATGTGTACATACTACAGTGCATTCTGGATACGTTTATAAAATCAATGTGTTCTGTATACCATCGGTAAACAATAAGTATCAGGTATTAATGCCTGTCTTTCATATTGTAAATTTGTTCGTTTTAAATTGTATATCGTACCACATTCTCATAAGTTGATTACGTATTGTGGCATCATCACTTTGGGGTATATTTAACATCAACAAAATGCTCTCCCCTGGGTGCTGGTACCACAACTCCACCATTATTCTTCAGTATTATATTTCCATCCAGTATACCTGCTCACTTACTTTTACATACATATTTTATTAGATTGTTTACATATGTTAAGTATGTATTATGTTTTTTATCATAATGTATGCATGTTACCACTACCAAAATAGTTTTAACTGAATGTAATATGTGTTTTATCGCCTTATGACTGGGACTGAAGAGAAAGATCGACATAAGCAAAAGTCAACTAAAATGACAGTTCGAGTTATCTGAAGCGCACTGTATATTTAAACAAGGTCCCATAGAGACACAGTCATGCTACTGAATATTAATATGTTGCCCATTGGTCTGTATAATAATAACCAATACCATAACAATGTCCTAGGTTCATATTGCTTAACAGAAGAGCATACTTTCTCAATCTTTATGTAATGTTCACAAAGACACATCATCCCGTTAACAAGCTGTAAGGCTTATACACCAACTCTCCATCCCTTCAAAGTGATGCACAAAATATCCTTAAAATATTTAAACATATTATATTAAATTGTTATATTAAGAAATATATTTACGTCTAATTTTAATGTATGAAATGAAGACCCTTTTAATATATGTATGTATGTATGTATATGTGTGTGTGTGTATGTGTGTGTGTGTGTGTGTGTGTGTGTGTGTGTGTGTGTGTGTGTGTGTGTGTGTGTGTGTGTGTGTGTGTGTGTGTGTGTGTGTGTGTGTGTTTTGTGATTGTGTGTGTTTGTGAGAGTACGTGCATGTGAGCATATTCGCGTATGGATGTCTGTATGCTGTGTTGTGTATGTGTATATTCATGTATCTGTGCGTATAAGCGTTTGAGCGAATGTGTGCATGCGTGTATGTGCATATGTGCGTATGTGTTTTTTGTGTGTAGGCCTATATGTGTTTTTGTGTATGTGTCACTGTGCAATTGTACGTATGTTCGTATGCTTGTATGCGCACACGTATACATGAACATGAGCACGTGTGCTAATATATGCGTGCTTCAAAGACTAAGCGAAACGAATCTTTTTTATTCCCAGTCTGAATGAATTATACTCTAAAAATAGTGTCCTGATATTCAACTAATTTTGTCCCCCTCCGTCACCCTGTTCAAGGCCCCTTTTGATCGTGCTTCTCTGTACATTTTCTACATAATTTGTTGCGACACCTGGCGGACGTGGTGACGCTACCGCAGGTAGCACTGATAGGATTTAGCATGACGCCATGCGGGCTTGTGTTTCAGGCCATACTTAAATGTGCAATAGCGGAATTTAATATTTGTTTATATCGCCGTAAAGATACTAATCTTATCTACAAAATGTGTTGCTGGACGCACAAATGAATTTTGCTTACTTTTTTGAGTTATTGTCGTTTAATAATTGCGAACACTCAAACTTGTATGGGGTTTAATAATGTTTGATATGGATGAACCTATAATTTGTTTTTAGTTTTTTGAGTTATTGCCGTTTGATCATCACAAATGTGTAATCCTGCGGAAGGGGATATAATGCGAGGTTGAGCGTTCGCGATGTTCAAACGTAATACCTCAAAACGTTAACGCAATTCTTGTGTACATCCAGCGACAAACTTATAGATAAGATAGTTATCTTTACGTTAATATAAAAACATACAAAATTCCGCGATTGCAATTCCATGTACAGTTTGAAACAACAGGCCGCATCGCCGCTCGCCTTGCGAAAGGATAGGGTACTCTCAGCGGCGCTGCCTGTGGTAACGTCAGCAAGATCTGACGGACGGTTGCTTTATGACACGCAAATGACCACGTTAGAGCGGGTTCACTGACATGAGTTCGCAATGAACAAACTTCATATTTGGCATATCACTTGACAACAGTATTAAGTTTACGTATACGAAGTTTCAACGGCATTTAAATTTTCAATTCATTTAGCCTTTAAATACGCCCACAGCCGATTTGTGATTTGTGCATGTGGGCATGAACGTAGGTCTATGCATACATACATTAATGCGTGCATGAGTACATTTTTATATTATGCCTATAGAAGTAAAGTAAGTTGTCACATATTCGCGTTGGCGGTAACAACGCTAGGATTTCTAATCGTGTATGTTGAGCTACATATCAACTACATGGATACATTTACGGTGGAGTAATCTACGTAGGTCCAATATGTGTTTTTTTGCAAACACGTGTGTTATATGCAACCATAGGGTTAGATTGTGTACGTATACTATCGTCTACACTATAGGAAGTAAAGGAATATCATTGCAGCTAATGTTATATGTCTGCATAACGTTCTTTCTCGTATCAGCCTAGCCGGAAATACGTCGTCCATATGTGTCGAATAATTTAAGCAGATTTAACGTGACATTTACAGTAACAACAAAA